>CM071949.1:29937500-30072500 GCA_036784905.1 Acrossocheilus fasciatus | reverse complement strand
TTACAGGTGCTGTACAATCTGACCCTGGTGCTGGCTCCTCTAAGCAAGTGACACTGGGTATGTGTGCAATGCATTACTACCTTTTAAAAGTTGTACATGTGGCTGACTGTATGTTCTGCAGTAGAGGGAAATACAGTGTCCCTGTTGAAACTGGCACACTTTCACACAGTCTCCCACACAGAGGTGAGCTTGAAAGAGACAGAACACTATGAATATGCTTTACAACAGTTACGCTTTACATTGGCCTACTTTTATTTATTAGGGTGAAGCAAATGACGAAGACACCCTCTCTGTGTGTTCTGAAACCATTGCTGAGGTGAATGCATTTTTTTTTTTTTTTTTAATGGCACACATTTTAATGTCACACAAATGTGACTGGCCCTTATCTTTTATTGTAGGATTTTTCACAACCTGCCCCACAAACTGACACCTCTACCTCAATGGGCTTCAGAAGGAATGTGAACAAGGTACTGATTTAAACCCTTGACATAAATTACAGCCAGTCCTGTGCCTGTATTAAGTCATGCCTTTTGTCATTTGATTTACCTTAAGACTTGTAATGATTGTTTGTGGTGGAATTATGTTTCAGGTGGAAACTGACTCTGTCAGGGCCCTTTACAAAAGGAGCCTAGAATTGGACTGCACTCTAAAGGAGCTGGACTGTGAGCTGAGGAGCCTCCAAATTAAAAAAATTAAATTGGAGATCAAACAGATGGAAAAACAGATCTCAGTATGTGAACTTACTAAAACAGGCTTAATACTTATTAATGCATCTTTCCCTCTTTCTCCCTCCCTAGCCACATCAACAATAAAACCATTTGAGACCTATCTGCAGTTTCAATTTACTTTTATTAAGTAAAATATTGTATGGTGATTGCATCTCTGACAGCTGTGCCAGCTGGGTGGTCAAGTGTGATTGGGTCAATTTCATCGGGGAGAAGCTGGTGCTTGCTCCTTTCTGATAGTGGCTATATTGTGCAGAATGGCACATGCAGCCACTATCTGTGATGCCTGCTCTGGTGACACCCTTAACCGCCGAAGGCAGTTGAAACATGCCTTTAGGATGCCAAAGGTCATCTCGATCTTGACCCTGGTTTTACTGAGGGCCACATTGAACCGGTTTTGTGGCCTTGTCTGAGGGTCAGGATAGGGGGTTAGTAAAAATCTCTGGCATGCATAACCCCTGTCTCCTACCAACAGGCCATCAAAAAGCCCTGTCACACAACAGAAAAGGGGAAAATTGTATAAGTTTTGCTTTGTCAATTAAGAAGAACACTTTAAAGTGTTTTGTACTGTAACTTGCCTTCCTCAAAGCGCTGACACAACACAGACTCACGGAAAATTCGTGAGTCATGCACTGAGCCAGGCCATTTGGCATCCAAGCTTGTAATCATGCATTCATGATCACAAGTTATCTGCAGATGAAATGTACAGTAGATCATTGTCATGTGTTAATGATTCATCTCACTGAAAATAAGTCATCTTGAACCTATAGTACACCTACCTGAACATTGAGGCTGTGAAAGGACTTTCTATTCACATAATCTGCCTCATGTTCTCCAAGAGCTGTGGAGATTGCAACATGTGTGCAGTCTATTGCTCCTATGACTCTAGGGAATCCTATCATAAGATTAATATATTTGTTAAAAGATTTAGAATAAGAACATGTACTGTATTGTATAATTTAAGTGTTCTAAGTGAAATCTGCTTTCTGGGGAGAAAAAAAGTGAATGTCTAAAAGTAAATCTGTTCATGTAGTGTCACCCTATCAATCTTACCGGCAATTTTATAAAAGCCCTCTTTTATGGACATGGTCGATAAATGTCCAGGGAACACTATGAAGCTATTCATGTACCCCTGCAGTGCGAGGACTACCTTTGCGAATGGTTCGACAAACCGTGTTTTTCCCAAGGTTCTCTGCATCACCGACCGCATACAAGTACGTACCGCTTGCAAAAAAACGCAACGCAATGCATACCATTTGCGGTACAGTAAGAGCATGACTTCGACGTGTCACATTTGATATGTGCGGCTCAAGAAGTTCGCAAATATAAGAGATTCCTTCCGCGGAGAATCTGTATCTTTCATACAAGTAAGTATCAGGAAAAGCTAGGGGATTTTGTCTGTCCCTAAAAACTCTTTCTCTACGAAGTGCTCGTCTAACAATTTGTGCGGAGATGTCCACAGGATTTGGTAGAAAAGGTGAAGCCATTGCAACCGACACTGGGATATGTGACATCACCTATATGTTTCTTTGATCACAGCTGATTGGTCGAATTTCAGTCTGAGATCTCAAATCCAGAACATAACCTGCCCCGGAGCAGGTTAGCCGTGCAGCATAAGATACCATGGCGACAAACAACGCTTAAAGCCGAGCTACCTTCATGGTACCTAAAACCCAGAGTTGGGGCAAACTAAACTGAAACTTACCTGGCTAGCCAGCTAATCCGGCTTCATGGTACAGGCCCCTGAGATTATATCTCGCAATTCTGAGTTTATCTCTTGCAATCCTGAGATTATAGCTCGCAATTCTGAGTTTATCTCTTGCAATCCTGAGATTATAGCTCGCAATCCTGAGTTTATAGCTCGCAGTTCTGAGTTTATCTCTTGCAATCCTGAGTTTATCTCTTGCAATCCTGAGATTATATCTCGCAATTCTGAGTTTATCTCTTGCAATCCTGAGTTTATAGCTCGCAGTTCTGAGTTTATCTCTTGCAATCCTGAGTTTATCTCTTGCAATCCTGAGTTTATATCTCGCAATTCTGAGTTTATCTCTTGCAATCCTGAGTTTATATCTCGCAAATCTGAGTTTATCTCTTGCAATCCTGAGTTTATATCTCGCAATTCTGAGTTTATCTCTTGCAATCCTGAGTTTATATCTCGCAATTCTGAGTTTATCTCTTGCAATCCTGAGTTTATAGCTCGCAATTCTGAGTTTATCTCTTGCAATCCTGAGTTTATCTCTTGCAATCCTGAGTTTATCTCTTGCAATCCTGAGTTTATCTCTTGCAATCCTGAGTTTATCTCTTGCAATCCTGAGTTTATAGCTCGCAATCCTGAGTTTATATCTCACAGTTCTGAGTTTATATTTTACAATTGTGAGTTTGCATCTCGGAATTTTAAGTTTATAAGCAAGTTCTGACATTATTCTGACTTTTTTTCTCTGAATTCCACGAGGAGATGTTTCCTTATTGTACATATGCAGTGTTTCACATGCATGAAGATGTTTGATTACATAATTGCAATGAAATAATAGTTAAAATATTAACAGCAACTGCATTTTATGTTTGCATAAGCATCTCAAGCATATTAACAATTTAACAAAGAATTTTCTATTTCAAAGATCAATGTGAAGTCAACAGGGATGTCACTTATTTATATAAAGCTAAAATATTCTGAGCAATTCACTTTATGACTGTGTTTCTGAACACATCTTATTTTGCTTTCCTCAGGTTCTTCATAATTTCATGCATCTCCTGAATATCTACAATGTTTGTAAGTTGCATTAGAACAATAGATTTTACACAAGAGAAACAGCAAACTTTGAAGCCTTTAGAAGTCATCAGTACTTTCAGTCTGTCTTCTGGGAAAAAAGAGATTGTGCATTTTACATTTCATCAGCAAAAACTTCATTTTGTCAGTGTTTAGGATAGTAGCATGAATGCTTTATATATTCTTTAAACCAAAACATTCACCACGTGTCAGTTATTTGGTTAACTGCTAATAAATCAATCAGTTAAATCAAAGGGAAAATGGTCACCTCTGACACTCGCCAACAAAAGCCACTGCTGAACCATCGAGAGAGAATCAGTCTGCAGGATCTGACACAAGAGCTCCAGCACCTGAGAAATACAGATTGCATTGAGATATTATTATACAAAGTTTCAGTAACTTTGTTGTCTTTTGTGTTAGCCTTTTATTCATTTTTATCTCCATTTTAGTAAATTTAGTACATCAAGTTCAACTAAATAAAAATAAATGAAAATGAGAATAACTTTAATAACCCTGGAGAGAGAGAGAGAGCAAACACTGATATCAGCAGCTCATTCCCACAGGACTGAATAAAACCAGCTAACCAAATATTGAAATTATGGAATGGTAATTAAGTATTTGAACTGCTTATTAAATTTCTTTGGCATGCAGTCTGTGCCCGTTTTCCTATTTGTCATCTTAAATCGAAAATGAGCAAACAAGAAGAGCTTCAGGATCTGTCCTGACACACTGCGTTCTGAATTATTAATTCAATTATAACTTAATTATCAGCACACTGTATAGATTGCAGACTTCGTTGTATTTTCATTTCAATTTGCAGTTTGCTACATGGTTATCCGCATCATATTGCATGCTTAATTCAGCAAGTGCAATAAATACACTTTCTACTCCAATTTTGTATAGAAATGTATAAAGTTTTGGCAGTCTGATCAAATAAGTCAAAGAAAACGAGCACAGTATATTCATCACAAAGAAAAGTCGAGTACATTGCATTGAAAGTAAAAATATCACTCTTTCAGCCAAATGTTTGGACTAATTAAGAAAGAAGTCTCTTCTGCTCACCAAGGCTGAATTTATTTAATCAAAAATACAGTAAAAACAGTAATATTTTAAAACATCTGTTTTCTAACAGAATACATTTTAAAACTATGTTTTACTTTGTTGCTGTGATGGCAGTAATAATGCTGAAAATTCAGCTTTGCATCACAGGAATAAATTACATTTTACAATATATTCAAACAGAAAACAATATAATATTTCACAATACCGTATTACTGCTTTTTCTTGTATTTTTGATCAAATAATTCAATCTTGCTGACATCTTTAAAAAAAAAAAACTCTAAGAAACTTTGACCAGTTGTGTATTTCTGCTTGGTCTTTTATTTGAGTCCATTCATGCACTTAATTTGTTCTGAAATACTTTGCAAGAGGCAAATTAATGCTATTTCGTATTTTGCAGAGTGTTTCCATAGAGACATAACTTCTAAGGACTCAAAAAAATCAATTGAGTTTTAACCTTAATTAACTGTAATTAAAGCAAATTATGACGTGACCTGAACACCACATGCAATCTGTCGTATAAATCAGGTGATGCCTTTACAAATATTAAGACTGGCAATTTTAATTAAAAAGGTTGGAATTTATGTTACTATCAAGCTGTGCTGTGCACGAGTTCAGCATGCATTCAGAATGTCATTGCTGAGGTCAGTAAACCAGAACAGGTGCGTTACCTTGAGCTCCACTCCCTCCAGGGTTTGCGTCTGCCATCGCTGGGCTCGTTTGTGTGAAGTCCTGCTGCTGCGCTTCTTCCCTCCCCAGGACGAGGCAGGGATGATCCGGCCGGACTGCGCCGAATACTGCGTCTTCCTGCGAGGAACTTCCTCATCTGACCGTTTCTTTGAGTTTATTCACAGACAAACACAAAGACTGGCTGAATTCAGGCGTCTCCAACAACATATATATGATTCATTCTGCATCATCTAATATAATATGTCCATTCATCCAGATCAGAATGTTAATCACAATGCATGTGAATCAATCCACCTTTTTTCAAATGAGCCTAATGCATTTTAAATGATGGGAGGCACCTGAAAAAGACTGAAACAAATCATTTCAAATCATAAAGATGTGCTACAAATAATCCTTATCTATTAGTTTGACTGAATGAGCTGAACATTTTCCTTCATGTTGTATTTTCAGACGAAAGGAGAATGTATAACATGAATATCTGTGGAAGAGCTCTTTTCACTGCGCTGCATTATTATCCTCATTATTTTCATTTTTCCTTTACAGTGTGCTGCACTCTCAGAAATAAAGGTACAAAAGCTGTCACTGGGGTGATACCTTTTCAAAAGGTACACTTTTGTACCTACTAGGTTCAAATATGTCCACTTTAAGTACTAATATGTACCTTTAAGGTACCAAAATGGACCCTTTAGGTACAAGGTACCCTTTAGGTATCTTTTGAAAAGGTACCGCCCTAGTGACAGCTTTTGTACCTTTATTTCTGAGAGTGTGTAACAATACTAAAAAAGACTAAATATAATGCACATTTGTGCTCTGTTTTCCTGATTTAATTTACAATATATGGATAATGAACTGGAATGCACAAAGGATATCTCATTTTTTCTTCCCAAATACTCTTTCAGGTTATAGGCCTTAAAAAAGGTGGATATTAGAATTTAAACTCTAACACAAAATGAGTCGAATCACGCCTTTGTTTTATTAAATTAAATATCTTGGCTGATTTGATTATGATTTCAGCTATTAATAAGAGTGCAGTAGGCCTAATTTCTGCTTTGTTTTAATACAGTTTATCATATTTGAATCAATATCACAGAATTAAAAATGTATATGTAAAATCAGTGCATACTAAAATGCTAAAAAAAAACAAAAAAAATCAGTGAATCAATCAAATCAATAAACAAACAAACAAACAAACGTTGTGCATTGCATTGCATTAAATGCATTGTTTATCAGTTCATGCATTCATTAGTAATCACACCTATGACCTTCTACAGACTCATTTCATGAAATCTGATTTTTATATATTTTATTTATTTATTCAGATTTCAAGTCATTTGGGAAGTTAATTTAAAAAAAAAAAGATGCACAAGATATTGGCCTAGAATGCAAAATGTATAAAATCTTATATATTAACAAGAAATGATTTTGCATTATGCACCAAAACCTGGTTAATATCTGACTCTGTTACTGTACACAGATTTCTGGATTGTGTGCATTGTGCTCAAAGCCTCTGCTCTCCTGACAGTTTTGCATTGCGGGATGTGCCATTGAGATTTAAAAGCGTAAAAACAAATGTTTGATGTAGATGTTACAGCAGGAATAAAGTAAAGCTTTAAAGCTTAGTGTGTGGATGAATTATAAAGAGCACTGGGCTTTACTGCGGTACGGCCGAGTGCTTCACTCTTAAGATGAGAAGTTTCTATCATCTCTGCTGACAATCACTCCATCCTTTCAGAAACGCTGCTTTCTCTCTTCCTGCTCATGCGGTTCTGAATATAATTCATGCATAATTTGTGATGCCTACAGCAAGTAAAAGGTCAAGTACCTCTCTCTTGTCCTGCTGGGTCTCAGCCGCCGCTGAAAGACTGACTTTAGTGGCCAAATCCTTCAGTTCCTCACGCCAGCTTTCAGAAATCAGTGCTGTGGAAAGACATGAGAGATGAAGCAGAGAGGAGATACAGAAATGAGAATACTGAAAAGGGAAAATGAACACCTATTTATATTTTAGGATCATTTTCTGGAGGTTTTTTTTTTTTTTTTTTTAAAGATCTTCTAAATGCCAGATGCTTGGTAGGTAGTAAAAAAGTATAAAGAAATTAAAAAGAAAATCTTTACAAAGGTATACCTAACTCATATATAAATAATAATAATAATAATGCAACCTATTTCTCTTGTTTGTTTGTTTGTTTGTTTGTTTTTAAATGAACTAATCCTGTCCAACTAAAATGACCGTTTCTGAAAACTTAAATACCTTTGATCTGCTTTTGAATTTATTTATTTTATTGGAATAGAAGTTCCAGAAGAACTACAATCTTACATGTTTTTGTTTGATTTTCAATGTCTAAGACATTATATGAGCATTGCAATATTTGCCTCTTAAAACTAGAGGCCAGTGTGTTATTAAGATGCACCTAAAACTTGAACATCCAAACCTCAAACATGGTGATGATCAACAAATATGAATTAAGTTGTATATATGTGACCCTGGACCACAAAACCAGTCTTAAGTGTCAATTTTTCGAAATTGACGAGATACAACTGTTTGAAAATCTGGAATCTGAGGGTGCAAAAAAAAAAAAAAATTGAAATACTGAGAAAATCGCCTTTAAAGTTGTTCAAATGAAGTTCTTTGCAATGCATATTACTAATCAAAAATAAAGTTTTGATATATTTACGATAAGAAATTTACTAAATATCTTCATGGAACATGATCTTTACTTAATATCTTAATGATTTTGGCATAAAAAAATGTATTGTTGGCTATTGCTATAAATATACCCCAGCAACTTAAGACTTAAGTGCTCCAGGGTCACATATAGTAACCATTTAGTAACTGAACATTAGTTGTTGTTGTTTTTTCAAGTTACAATGTATCAATTCATGCTAGAAACTTGTGCAACATTGTGCAACATATACACAGTATTTATTCATTAATTCTAAATTAAGCCTTAAAATCTCAACAAGCTGTTTTGGCACATCTGGCAGAATGTATATTCCTCATGACACTGAAAGCGATGAAAGTGATGCATGTATTTTTTATGCCGAAACACGTCCTTCTATCCCAAATTTATATTCAAAGTCAAACAAAGAATAAGCCATGCATTGGTGATTCTCTGTAAAACATTCAAAACATTGAAACATTCATTATGCGCATATATATATATATATATAAAACTACCTCCACAAACATACATTTCTTATTTAATTCTCTTTCTATTTATTTTGTTTTCCATATGTGCATATTTCCTCAAACCTTTTTTTTTTTTACATTTTACAAGAAGAAAAAATATATGTATATATGCATACAATAAATAGAAGTAGAAGTGCGTAAAAAGTAAAACTGTTGTCATTCGGTTTGATGCATCACTCAAAAAAAACTTGAAAAATTGAAAAATTCAACACTCAAACTGTTTAAACATCACAAATAAAATTTGAAAGATTTTTAATCAATAACCTAAATTTAAGTTCCTCACATAAAATGACACAAAAGGCTTTTCTGAGCTCGGCAGATTGTGAATATTCAGGCTAGCATCTCCTTTTGTGTTGCCTGAAGAAATAAGGTCTTATGGGTTTGGTGCAACATCAGGGTGAATAAACATTATTTTTGGGTGTCTGAAGTATCTCTGCAACACAAAAGCAGCGTTCGGCATCTGTACCTGCTCGTGGTCCAGAGCGATTCGAGCCGATCTCAGGAGTGAGAAACGCAGAAGAACGGCTCCCAGACACTTGACTTTTAATGAGCGGATGCGGGCAGAGCGGAGTGAAGCCGTACCAGTCATCATTCACCGTACAAACCGGCTTACCGTTCAACCCTGCGGAAAGAGCAGACCATTAGAAATCTGTGCTGGAAATGAAATCAGACTCCCAGGATTCAGCGGGGGATCATGCGACCATGCATCCATGCAAGGCCTGATCAAAAACTGCATTAAAATGCATTGAACACCTGCTGTGGCCAAAGCTCTTCACAGGATCACAGTGAGGCATAGTTATGAACAGCTGCTAAAGTAAAGGAAAATATTCAAAGGTAGGCGGAAAGTCATCTGTGATGAGAATCTGCGAGGTCTGAGATGCTCGTGTCGCAAATAAATCATCTGTTGCCCAAAGCAGCACCTCACCACACGCTATCAGAGCGCCGAATATCCAAGGAGACCGAGGCCTGACGGTGCTTGATTTCACTCCATCACCATTGAATACGGTCTAAATTAGTAACTTGTGGGCAGGTTTTCAAACACACACCTGCTTATTCTCACTTTCTTGCAGTCAGCGTGAAGAACTCGCCGTTGGAAATATGCAAATCAGTCATGTTTGTTGGCGAGGACAAACTGTGTGTTTATGCAGTAACTCTTCATTAAAGTCATTCAGAGAACAGATGAACATGCTGGCACTCTCCTCGTATGCACGGCTTTCATAGATTCAGGTGCCTTTATTATGCTAATAGAGCCTAAAACCTCACAAAACGCCTTCTATGTCAGGAGTCCTGCTGCTACAGGCATATTTTACTGTGCAGTGAGTCTCGAGTGCTGGGACAACAGGATAAATAAATGTTTTGTACTAAATATTAATCTTGCAGGCATTTACCGACTGCATGCTTTTAATCGCAAAATATATATGTTCTCCTTGCTTTTAGCACTCATTATGTGTCAACACTTTCTGTCACTAATGGAGTGTCATGACAAGTCTAGCATTTACTGTAACATTAAGAATGAATTTAGAGGATGGTTACAACTGACTGACGGCTCCATCTAATGAAGAAAATCTGATGGGACTGAATAATCATATTTTGCACATATGCATTGAATGCAAAAGTTGCTTTTTTTCTGGTGTTTTTGGACTTAAATGAAATAAACGAAATTATCTACACTGTAAAAATTATTTTGTTCCTCAGTATTTTTATCTTGTTTTTTTTCCCCAGTACAAATATCTAAACATTTTTAAATCAAGATACGTTTAATTCAGAATCAAAATGACATAAGTCTTGTTATCTGGAAAAATATATCAAAATTAAGTGAGCATATGCTTAAAATAAAAAAATAAAAAAAGTCTGCCATAAAAGTAAAAAAAACTAATTTGTTTTCTCTATATTTATAGAAGTATATATAGAGAAGTATGTATGTATATATATATATACTGCCACACTGGCAGATATTTAATGTTTGTTTGGTCAAAATCTTTTTTTTTTTTTTTTTTTTTTTTTTTTTGCTGTATGAATTTATTTTGCAATATTTAACTTAATATATAAGTTGTTTATATATAGTTGAGTTGATATATAATTGTGACTCTGAAAGACACCTTAAATGAAAAACACTTAAAATTAAATTGAAAAATAATTAAATACAGAAGAGCTTCAATAGTCAATATGAATTTAATAATGCCTGATACATTTTTCTTACATATCTGAAAGTGCTGAAACACACACACACACACACACACACACACACACACACACACAGACACAAATGTGAAACCTGAATATGAATATATTTTAAATGCACTGTTTCTATTTTGTGGCCATATATAGCTTGATGTAAATTCATGTTCATATATATTTTAATTTAATAATACACTACATTTTGAAGTTGCCCATCCTCATGCATGATTACAGTCAATCCCTCACTGAAAAACTAGCTCTTGAACCTGTTAATTTCTTGTACGATTAAAAGAAGTGTCTGATCTTGACCAGAGCAGATTTCTGAAAGCTTTTTGACAAATGCAAGCATGAACGTGTTTTTGAACATGCATGCAGACGCAGGTCTGTGTATCCGGAGCGGCTCACCTTGCATATGTCTGACTCTGTGAGGATGAGGATTGTGTCTGGAGAAGAAGGAATGATGGCTGAGGCTCCCGAAGCGAAGGCTGCCTCTAGTGGAAGTCCTGCTCGTGCCCGGCGTCTCACACGGCGCTTTCTCCTGACGCACAGACTCAGGACTGAGCCGCAGGCCCGACCGCGGCGGAGCCTCATTCACCTGCTCATCCGAAGTCTCCATAATCTCTGGAAGGAAAAATTAAAAACCTTCCAAATGCTCAGTCCTGCTCACCAGGAGTCACAGAGATAAAAGCATTTCCACTAATTTCCTTTGACAGACAATACTTCATCATTTTAGCAATTTAGACACACAAAAGTTCTCTTAAAATGTATTTCAAGTCTTCATTCATGCAATAATCCGTTTTTGTACAGGTAGTGTAATTTATTATTAGGGATACTCTGAAACACGCAGCTCACCTCAGTTCACTGTGTTCCTCTGATGTTTGCTGTCGTTGCCTGGAGACTCTGAACAAAGCCAGACTAAAGCTCCAATAGCAGAGCTCAGGACGACTAAAACACCTCAACCTACTCATTTTGCATTATTTTAAGCCATGAGCGCAAGCAAATGGATTGACCTTTAAGTTTGCGCTCTGAGACCCTTCTAAAAGCTTAGAAAACATCCTTCAGATTGAAGTATCTGACACTTTATGACATTTTTTTTAAGAGAAATGATTATAAACAAAACCTAAATCACATAACATACAATTTTCATGTTATGCTTGTATTTTTGTTCATGCATTTTTGAAAATTCAACATTGCAGTGTATACGAAGGCCTGAATAAACAAAGAAAAGTCAATCGACACAAAGCATATTATTAGTTTGCCGCTCAAAGAATCAATCAGGTCATGACTCTAAACTAACCACTGCAATGCAGTGTCACATTTCTGATGCATGGCAATTGTGAGCTCCACTTTTGCACGTCATGAGCACTCAGCTGCAATTTTCTGCAGCACGTGTAGTGTGTTCTTCTGAAGTATCATCACCACATAAGCTACTTCATGAAGAACACACTAATACCTCAATTTACAACTCCTCTGTGATAAATTGGCCCATGCAGACAGGATGCACACAAGTAATTGGAACTGACTTTTTGTAAAGCAACTAAAGCACATTTCCCATTAAACATATTAGATAAACTATTATATAACAAATTTAAATTAATACAACCATGTCCACCCACCACACAACATGGTAGGAAGACAAATAGCCTCAATCTGCTGACTGCATTATCAGTTTTCACACAGACTGGGAGTACACCGACAAACACAGAATGTTCCCTAATGTTCCTGCTATTTAATGTCTAAATGTTTAGGGAGAAAACAATGAGTTGTATTAGCAATGCTTAAAAGTTTAAAAATGTCATTTCCAACAGATGTCTATTTTAATTGATATTACAAAAACAGCTTAATGCTTAAATAGCGCTGCTCCCAAATACTAGAATACAGAATGATCTTTTTCCTGATCACTGTGCAAAAAAGGGTCCCACTTTATATTAGGTGGCCTTAACTACTATGTACTTACATTTGAATTAATCATTTGGTACAGTGCACTTATTGTGTACATACATGATTTTACATTGTACTTATATTTTTAAAAACACTTATATGTAATTACATCTGTAATTACATTTATAATTACTCTGTTGACCCATCCCTTACACCTTAACCCACCCTTAAACCTACCAAACCTGTCCCTAACCTTACCCGTATCCCCTCAATAGCAGCAAAGGTGTTTTGCAATACAATATGAACACAATAAGTACATTGTACTTATTTTTTTATGTAAGTACATAGTAGTTAAGGCCACCTAATATAAAGTGTGACCAAAAAAAAATTTGAAATTGAAAGATTAAAAAAAAAAAAGAACAAATATCTGCGAATGGGCTCAACTTAATTCAAAGGAAAAACAAGTTTTCATTCCCCATTGACAAACATTAGTTCTTGTTTTAAGCATAAACTTGCTTAATTTTGTTCAGTTTCTCAGAAAACAAGACTTCAGTTCATTTTGCATCTCAAGGATATTGATTTAATGGATTTACTGGAAAACAAAAATACTTGTTTTTCTGCAGCGTCTGCAATACTATATACTTTTAACCTAGGAATTCAATTTGAATGCTATTTAATGCTTAGTGGTAGAAAATAACAAAATTAGGAACTGAAAATTTGATACATATTTGATACCATATTTTAATAACCAGTGTTGGGAAGGTTACTTTGGAAATGTAACAGGTTACAGATTAATAAGTAGTGTAACTATTTCAATTACTTTAGTGAAGTAATGTAACTGATTACATTTGATTACTTTTTTATTACTTCTCTAAATTTCTAATGCTTTCAACTATTAATCATTTTCAAACATATAAACCAGGCAGGGTTAACCTCACAGTAGTACTCAACACTGATTACTGACAGACTTTCAAAATCCTTCATCACTTGAATTAAGATTGTAATAATTTAATTTTAAAGCACAGCCACCACAGAATCAGACGTACTAACTTCATTCTGAGGTTAAATACAAATTTAAAACCATAACAAGAAATAGTTTAATAGCTATGATACTGTTTTTGAAATCAAATCTTTGCACAGCTATGAAAGGAAAAACTGGCATCTAACAATGCCTTGAAACAATAAAGCATATACATAAACTCAAATAAGAAACAAAACAGTTATTGAATAAGCATTTGTCTTATTCTGTGTCCTAAACTCCTGAAACATTGGTGTCTTATATTTTAGAGCAGTCACTGCAGTTTATGAAAGAAATCAATTAAATCTGTATGTGGGTGTGTGTGGGGGAAAAAAATCAGATGTAATCCATCTGTAATCTTTAACATTTTCATAAGTAACTGTAATTTAGTTACACAATTTTTCTCAATAACTGTAACTGATTACAATTACATTTATTTTGGGTAACACTTTATTTTAAGGTGTCCTTGTTACACATATTTCATGTACTTACTGTTATAATAATAATTAATTATGCATAATTGCATGCAAATAACCCTAATCCTAACCCTAACTAGGCTAAAGTAAGTACATGTAGTTAATTAATATTACTCAGTACTTAAATGTATAATTATACTTTAACAAGGACACCTTAAAATAAAGTGTAACCTTATTTTGTAATTAAATTACGTAATTTAGTTACATGTAACTAGTTACTTTGGTAACAGGACGTATCTCACATAAAACACGCGAAATGTGAAAAAAAAAGAAAAAAATTGGTAACACTTTATTTCGATAGTCCACTTTAGACATTCTACTAACAGTGAGTAACTTTGCAACTACATGTCAACTAGCAGTCATTAGAGTATTAGTAGAGTATTGACTGCTTAATATCTTTATTTTGATGGGTCCACAACATACAACATACCAAACAACCCTAAACCTAACAGTCTATTCTGAGAGTTAATAGACATGTAGTTGCAAATGAATGAGAATTAGTTGATATGTAGTTGCAAGGTTACCTATAGTTAGTATTATGTCTAAAGTGGACTATCAAAATAAAGTGTAACCATGGTTTTATTGTAGTAACCATGGTTTTTTATACCATTTGTATAACCACAGTTTTACAGCAAGTGCTATAGTTAAACTATGGATAGTGTAGCAAAACCATGTGGTTACCATGGTTTAACTATGTATATTTTTTATTTTATTTGTAGTAAAATCATGGTTAATTTTCATAAAGGATGACTTCATAAGGTGGAAATCAAACCTTTAAGCAATATTGCAATGTTTGCCAAAAAAAAAAAAAAAAAAGTATTCTATTCTTGTCAGATACAGTACACAGTAGCGCGCGCGCGCTGGCGCTCCCCGCAGACGCGTGCGAGCAGCAGAAGGAGCAGAACATCCCAGTTCCCTAAACCTCAGCGGGTCACTGGATTTCGACTTTTTCCCTTCCTACGTGATCAGTATAAACTGGAAATCGACATGTCTTCTTCTACAGAGATGACGGCCACCGCGAAGATCACTCCGGAGGTTCTCCAGGAACTCCTGCAGTACTACAACCTCTCCCGTCAGGAATTCATCCACACATACAACATCCAGCCTCTGGTTTACATCCCAGAACTCCCAGCCGGAGCCAAAACCACGTTTGTGGTGATGTACGTGATTATTTTCGCGCTGGCGCTGGTGGGGAACAGTTTGGTGGTTTATATCGTGGTGCGTAAACGCGCGATGCGCACCGCCACCAACATCTTCATCTGCTCTCTGGCCGTCAGCGACCTGCTCATCACCTTCTTCTGCATCCCGTTCACACTGCTGCAGAACATCTCTTCTGAGTGGCTGGGAGGTCAGAATCACTTTAATTAATTTAATATATGACGATGGGTAGTTGACAGGTTAGAAGAGTCAAACACTGGAAACCTGCTGCGATGACATGCTGCTTCACCTCAAACTATTCAAACATGTCATATGTAGGCTATTATTGTACAGTCAGTGTTGGGGAGTAACTAGTTACATGTAACGGAATTACGTAATTTAATTACAAAATATATGTAATTAGTTACGGGGGGCGGTCTGACCCCCCCTCCCTAAAGAAGGCTTTATCACACCTGATGGTCGTCAAAACTAGGGGGGTCAGATAGAAAGAAGGCTATAGCCTACTTTACTTGTAAATATTAATATGCATTTCTATAGCCCTGACTGATTTTAAAATATAATTTTAGCAGCACCTGGTACAGCGCTCATTCAAAGCAGCAGCAAGAACACCTAACATGCATGTGTAGATTCACTCGAGTGATAAAGTTTAACCTCTTCAAATTAATGCAAATTAATAAACTGAATTTATGGAGCACACTGTTTGCTAAAATGACCATAACATTATCAGCACCGCTGGCTAAAATACAAGCGCGCGGAAAGTTGCGTGTGTTACTATAACAAGCACTGCGTGCATTCTTTCAGAATCATCATCGGCGGGTAGAAAGATAAATATAGGTTGCATAAAAGTTTTTACCTAAAAATGAAGATAAGGTAAAAGGTGTGAATGATTACATTTTAGACACATTGTCAGTAATTTCACTAATGAAAATAAAGCCCTCGAGAAGTGTTGTGCTTCTGTGATCGACACACAGCGGTGTTTCATTAATGAATCCACGCTTTTAAACGAATCGAGTGAATCAATGATTCAGTGAACCGTTCATAAAGGCAGTCACTTGATTCGTTTCTGAATGAATCAGCCATTTGAACGAATCGATTGAACTAATGATTTGCCAACACCTACTGGGCTTTAAGTTTTATATTTAGAGTATCCTTTCTTTTTAAAAATAATTTCATATTTCACTACTTAGCCATTTGTATTTTTGTATGTTGAATTAAAATATTTCTTTCTAAAGCTACTTATATTTCAGCTACTTTTTTGTAATGTCTATTCGGTGTTTTTTTCTAACACATTGATAACTATTATCTTTATCTTTAATGGGCACATGATGTGCATGTTAATTAATAAATCTGATTAATTTGAGATTAATTTGATTAATTAATTGGCACATTATGTAGGCTAATTAATTAGATTTAAAAAAAATCACTTGACAGCACTATTTAAAATATAAAAATGGTTACATCTGAATATTTTCACACAAATACCCACATATAGATTTGATTAGTGACTCTAAAATATGAGACACCGATGTTTCAGAAGATTAGGACACATGCTTATTATTAACTGTTTTATTTGTTTATGCATATGCTTTATTTTTTAAGATTAACTGTTTTTTCAAGGCATTGCTGCCAGTGTTTCCTGTCACAGAAAGATTTTATTTCAAAAACAGTATCATAGCTATTAAACTATTTCTTGCTATGATATTAAATCTGTATTTAACTAGTGACGATAAAAAGGTAATTTAAAATGGGAAAATTTAATTAATAATTCAAATAATTTAAAGTGAAACATGACATTCACAGAACTTCAATACATTAAATTAAATACGTTTTATTTAAAAAGAATTTTTGTAAATTTTATAAATAAATTTTAAATTTATGTATTATGATAATACTATTATAATAGTATTTTTTGTGGCATGTCAGATATCACCATGGTATCATGTTAAATACCTTGGTATATGATGTAAATGGTTTACAAACATGGCAATCAATCAGTACCACAGTTTGTAAAAAGAAATCATGGTATTACCATCAGACAGCAGCTCAGTGCTTTATAAGGTCTGTTTTCCTGTGGGCTTTAATTAAAGAGATGCTTCAGGTCTGAATCTAAAGTAAGATTATAAGAAGTGTGGAGCAAATACACGGCAAACATTTGCTTCTCTCATTTTTATATTTATCACTGCATTAAAACATGGAATTTTACAATGTAAACACAGTATAATATTACAGCAAGAAGTCATTAGACAAAAATATACACACCCGTATAGAAACACATTTACTGTCACTGTTGTGAGCGACGGCACACTTTGACAAGTTTGTCTTCATGTCATGGTGACAACCAATGAGAGTGCAGACAGTGCAGGTCATGTGATCTACGACTGATACATGCTAATTTTCCCATAAAACTAAATTATGCAGTGCTGAAGTCTGTATTCAATGCGCATTCAGAGGTCTTCAAATCAGAACTTACTTTCTTCACCGTGCGCTTGAGTTTCTGCTCTCCTGCATTAGTATACGTGTCAATGGACGAGAACGGAGCACACCTTTAATCCTCAAGAATTCAGGGTTTTGTGCTGCTCTCCTCTGGTCTTCTGCAGTAAATCACTTTGATGGCTGGTCGTGCTGCAATTGCAAATGATATGACTTTGTTAGTGTTATCAACGCAAAAAAAACAACAAAAAAAAACCTTAATCTACAAATGCACAATCAATCAATTAAGATTTGCATAAAAGAACAAACATCTTGTCATGTCCTGAGAGCTTTTATCGTGTACGAAATAGTGATATTTCATTAATGGCCATTTTGTTATCATCATTAACAAAAACTAAAACAAAAATTTTTTTGCTACTTGAAATAAAACAAATGGTAAAAAAATAAATAAAAAAAATAAAAAATAAAATAAAAAAATGGGGGAAAAAATATATATAAATATATAATAAAATATAAATATAAATATATAATAATAATAATAAATATATATATATATATATATATATATATATATATATATATTATAAAAAAAGAAATAATGAAGAAGGAAATTCATTTAAAAAAAAACTTAAAAATATTTTTTTTCACAATTTTAAAATTAATATGAAAATGGAAAATATGAAAATAAGAACTAATTAAAATATTACTAAAACTTTAAAAATCAAATGTAAATGGAAAATACAAAAATGACAAATATTATAAAATTTCATAAAATACTTGAGTCCACTTGACCGATTAACAGCATTCATAATAAACCATTTCTTTAGGGATTTTGAGTAAGTACTGTTTGAAATAAGAGCTCATTTTTATTAAATTACAATCACTAAATTGTATTATAAATACCAGCTGTGTCTAGTATGAGTTGAGCGCTACTGTAAAGTGTGCTTCATGCGTTGACGCTGTGTGTATCTTGTGTGTGTTTGTGTTGTACGTGCAGGGGTTCTAGTATGTAAGACCGTTCCTTTTGTACAGACCACGGCTATCGTCACCGGCATCCTCACCATGACCTGCATCGCTATCGAGAGATACCAGGGCATCGTCTACCCGCTCAAAATGAAGAGGCAGTACACGCCCAGACGAGCCTACAGAATGCTAGGTGAGGTCAATTATTCAGATAAACCTGCAGAAAATCAAGCCCTAAAAGTCAACATGAAATCAGATTTGGCTCTAATGCAAAAGAAGAAAGTTTCATTAAAATGTATTAACTTGCTCCAGCACTGAAACGACTTTCTATTCAGACTGGCATCACAAATCCCTTTTACTTTGCATATTTCATTTCAGAAAGCAGCTTGGTTTAGGTAAGTGAGCAAATGTCTCTGAAGCTCCTGATGATCGGTCTAAACTAAAGTATCTCCCATCATGCACTGCAGCGTATCGAGATTACTAAAGGATGGAGAACATGTCATTAAATCCACCGACTGCTGTGATCATGTGATCAAAGGTGTTCATTTGGAGGTCTGTGGACTGATATAGAGAATTTTCTTCAATTATTAAAAAATGTCAACACATTTCAAAGCGTTTGAAATATTATAACACTTTCTGACCACTTTCTCAGTGGCCTTAATTCCAGATTTTTTTATTTTTTTCATTCATTTTATCTCATATGTATTTTTTTTTTTTAAGTCTTTAAAACATTGGAATTAAAACAACAACAAACAGCTATGAATTATTATTAATGAACTATTTTAATGAGAAAGAACTACAATACCCATAAAGCACTGCTAATCAAAAAAAATAAAAATAAATTATATATATATATATATATATAATTATTATTATTATGTACTGATCATAATATTTATTAATATAATAAATATTATGCTCCACAGAACAAATGGAGACTACTTAGTTCACAAATTAGTTATTTTGGTGCAATTTTCTTGCTACAATTTTCTGATTATTGGAAATAATTGCAGAATCATGGGTAATTACTCAAACTTTTTTTTAAAGTTGTTGTAATGCACACTGATGACTAATCAATTTTCCTCACAGCAGGTCTGTTTTTAATGAATTAACGTTAAAAATCAATTCCCCTATGGAGAAAATAACAGCAGAAGACCATCATTAAACATGTAAATCTCTCTCTGCTGGACAATGCAGTGATGCAATGAAAGCATTAGCTCATTTGCATATGTAAATATGAAGTGTTCACTCGAGGGCTTTTGTCTGGACATCCTCTGATAGGTTCATGTATACGCAGCGCTGCACAGGCTCATGGGACAGAACCCAGTAATGATCTGATTTATATACGTCTGTGCAGGGCTGGTGTGGATCGCTGCTGTCATGGTCGGATCACCGATGCTCTTCGTGCAACAGCTAGAGGTGAGCTGCATCACAAAATAAACAGAGAACAGCCAGATTAAGCGTTTAATTACAATCACAGTTAACTGATAGTATTTTACAAGTGCAAGGTTAATTGCTTTGACATGTGAGAAAGATCATTTAGTCAAGCTTGACCGTCAGCAGATCAAAGATACTGAAATATTTGGAGATGAAAAAACGAGTGACAGTAGAAGAGATTCGCTCAAGTGCGGTTCACTTCTGAGGGTCTTATCGCAAAGGTTCATGTGTTATTCATTGATTTATCCGAGTTCACCAAACAAGTCATTACTCACCCTCGTGTCCTCGACAGCTGCAGAACACTTCTGAAGAACTTTACGCTGATTTTTCTATCTAATAACATCTGTCAAGTTTGGAAAGTTACAAAAACATCATAAAAGTGTCATAACAGAAGTCCCAGAATAGTGTCGCATGATAAATACGATATGCACATCAATTCTAGATTCGAAGTTAAAAGAGTAGTTCACACAAAAATGGAAATTTGCTGAAAATTACTCACCTACAGGTCATCCGAGATTAGGATGAGTTTGTTTCTTCATCAGATTTGGAGGAATGTAGCATTGCATCAGTGTCTCAGCAATGGATGCTCTGCAGTGAATGGGTGCCGTCAGAATGAGTCCAAACAGCTGATAAAAACATCACAATAATCCACAGCACTCCAGTCCATCAGTTAACATCTGGAGAAGACAAAATCTGAAACAAATCCAGCGTTAAGATGTTTTTAACTCAAATCCGAGTCTATAATCCATAATAACGCTTCCTCCAGTGATTCAGTGAAAAAGTGTTCTGGTCTGAATCAGGAGAGAAATCTGCAGATCAAGCAGCGTTTACAAGACAAAACAGCTCTAAACAAATATGTGACTGGATTTTGAGGTGAGAGACAACAGGAGATGCACTTTTTCACTGCAGGAAGCGTTATTATGATTTGTTTCAGCTTTTGTCTTCTCCAGATGTTAACTGGAGGGCTGTGGATTATTGTGATGCTTTTATCAGCTGTTTTGACTCTCATTCTGACGGCACCCATTCACTGCAGAGCATCCACTGCTGAGACACTGATGCAATGCTACATTTCTCCAAATCTGATGAAGAAACAAACTCATTCTAATCTTAAATAACCTGAGTTATTTAGTGAGCGAGTAATTTTTTCTTAAGTTTTCTTCATTTTTGGCTATTGCTTCAAACGTGGTTTGCAATCACAATAAAGGTGCTATAATCAATTTCAGTAATCTTGCAACTTCCACCAAACACATAGTTTCTTGAAAAGTATTTAAACATATAAAAAGATTGACAGTTAGAGAGCATGGGTTGACTTTATTTAGAAGACACACATTTCAGCAGTTCCTGAACAAAACATTTTATGCATGCAACTCCAAAATAAATAGCTTACAGCACCTTTAAACTCGTGCATGCTCCATGTGAATCCCAATTAGGTTTACTCTCTTATCTGTGCTCCTCAGGTGAAGTACGACTTCCTGTACGATCATCACCACGTGTGCTGTCAGGAGCGCTGGCATTCGCTGCTGCACCGTCAGGTTTACACCACCTTCATCATGGTGGCGCTGTTCCTGCTGCCGCTGGCCGCCATGCTCTTCCTCTACAGCCGCATCGGCATCGAGCTCTGGATCCGGAAACGTGTGGGAGACTCCTCCGTCCTCAGCACCATGAACCACAGAGAGATCAACAAAATCTCCAGGCAGGTGTCCAAACAGAGACCTGCTGTTTTACAGTCAGCATGTTCCCAAACAATTTTACGACCATTTTCGGTTTATCCATTTTACTGTTTTCATTTCCAAATTAAACGGGTAAATAAAATGCAAATAACTTTCTTCACCTTCGATATGGCTTTCATTTATAGCTTTCCGACATAACTCTTTTCACATTTTACCCAACAACATTACATGTTTCCATACAATCAAATTCTGGTGGTCAAAATCAGGCTTATTTGCTTATAATATGGAATAAAATTACTTTTGAAGCCATTATGTAAAATGCATTATTTAGGTGTTAAATGTAGTATCTTTTCATAAATGGACTAAAAAAACTCACTAAACTAAATTTAAAATATTAAATAAACTAAGTTAAAATGCATTATAATATTTGCAAATTCCTTGGATTAGTAAATTGTTGCACAATTGGGGGAAAAATTCTTAATTGCATTTTTCTGATATAAAATTTCTATTGAGGTTACCAAAAAAAAAAAAAAAAAAGTAGACTGCTTGTTTGTAGGGCTGCACAATTTTAGCTAAATATTTATTATATATAATTATGGCAATGAAGTAAAAAAATAAAATAATTATCATTAATAGCAATTATTATTTTATTTATTTAATCTAATTAATTACACTGTGCATTATGATATTTGCAGATTTCTTGTTGCATCTGAAATTGGTTGTTTGTCATGTTTTAATGCATTATACTGTCTAAAAGTGTAGCAGAGAATAGATGAGTATTATAAATGCAGTTACAGTTTTACGAGATCATGCAATGCATTATAAGATAATAAGATAATTAATGCATTCAAAATAATAATGCATTGTGTGTATATATATATATATATATATATATATATATATATGTATATGTATATATATGTATATATATATGTATATATATGTGACCCGGGACCACAAAACCAGTCATAAGTGTCAACTTTTCAAAATTGAGATTTATGCATCATCTGAAAGCTGAATAAATAAGCTTTCCATTGATGTATGGTTTGTTGGACAATATTTGGCTGAGATACAACTATTTGAAAATCTGGAATCTGAGGGTGCAAAAAAAATCAACACATTGAGAAAATCACTTTTAAAGTTGCCCAAATGAAGTTCTTAGCAATGCATATTACTAATCAAAAATGAAGTTTTGATATATTTACGGTAGGACATTCACTAAATATCTTCATGGAACATGATCTTTACTTAATATCCTAATGATTTTTGGCATAAAATAAAAATGGATAATTTTGACCCATACAATGTATTGTTGGCTATTGCTACAAATATACCCCAGCGACTTAAGACTGGTTTTGTGCTCCAGGGTCACATATATTATGACGTCCATCACAACTTAAGCAAAATACATTGTGTAAATGAGTTTTTCTATTAATAAACTATCATGTAGTTACGGAAACACACCTTCACAGCTGTTTTTTGTTGATGTTCAAACAGGAAGAAGAAACGCGCCGTCAAAATGATGATCACTATTGTCCTGCTGTTCACCGTCTGCTGGGCTCCGTTTCATATCGTGCACATGCTGTTTGAGTACAGTAAGTGTGTAATGCAGCATTTACTCCTGTCATGATGTGTTAGAATAAAAGGCTTGAACGCTGAATTGCCCTGAACAGAAATCACAGCAGCTCGGTGTGAATGAGCTGAAATGCAGTAGTGAGATGATCACACAAGGCACATTATCCTCCGTGGCAGCTGGTGTAATTATAGTATCCTGTGGTTATGTGGCGTCTCAGTAACAGTCCGGGTCACTCGTATTCCAGGCTGAACCCACAATCAGCGTTAACAGCCCAGATGATTAATCATTAGATGAACACCACGCACCACGCACAGGGTTAAGAAGGTCAAACGGCTCTGCTTTATATGATTTCCTCTCGCTGCTCGAGCACAATAACAGCACCGTACTGTAAGTTCAGAAAATCCTGAAAATAATACAGATTATCTTCTGGGTAACTGGTACTGCATCCTAAACCAGATGCATTGACACACAGGCTGATTGGTTGCTGTGACTGTGCTGATCATTTTATATCGGGTTAGGACAAAGTTCAATCTGTATCAATTACTACAGAATTTCAAGACTAATTAGCACTCAACACTGTGAATAAACACTTCAAATGCAATAACACTTGAAGTCTTAATGTAGGGCTGTAAATTTTTTTCATACAGTCATGGCCAAAAGTATTGGCACCCTTGGTAAATACGATCAAAGGAGGCTGTGATAATTAATCTGCGTTGTTAATCCTTTTGATCTTTTTTTTTTAAAAATTCACAAAAATCTAACCTTTCATTAGATAATAAGTATTTAAAATGGGGGGGGGGATATCATTATGAAATAAATATTTTTGCCACAATTAACGGCACCCTTTTATTCAATACTTTTTGAAACCTCTATTTGCCAGTTTAACAGCTCTAAATGTTCTCCTGTAATGCCTGATGAGGTTAGAGACACCTGACGAGAGATCAGAGACCATTCCTTCATCCAGATTCACAGCTTCCCGTGATTTCAGCGAACCCTTATGATTTCCTTCTGATTCTCAAACTCAAAATAACCTTTGTTGGTGATTAACTGTTAATACGAGCTGTCCAATAAGGAAAAACCTTTTAACTACTGAATCAAAAATGTGTCTTATTCATTCAGACGAGCTGGAGAAGAACTACGACGAGGTCACGGTGAACATGATCATCGCCGTGGTCCAGGCCATCGGCTTCTCCAACTCCTTCAACAACCCCATCGTCTACGCCTTCATGAACGAGAACTTCAAGAAGAACTGCGTGGCCACTCTTTCTGCGTACCTGCGGCGTCCCGTCCAGCGGAGCCGCGCCGTGCAGCGGCCCGACCTCAGCGTGCACTTCTCCAAACACCTCAAAACAGAGGCCTTCAGCAGGAACAACGCCATCCCGCAGCAGAACCCAGCGCTGACGTCTTCACAAGGAGATCTGGAGATATCCACGGCGTTCGCTGAGCAGAACGTCAAAACCGCTTCCTCTCAGCTTCCATCCAGCAGCTCCTGCATCAAATAAACTCAATAGAGGCAGATGAGAGCGTCATTGTGATCTGATGACAACAAACTCAGCCTCAAGATCATCAGCACTGCGGTCGGATGAGCTCAGGATAACAAGTCCACGATGGGAGATGCAGATCGAGAAAGAGACGTGCTGGAGGTTCATGAGCAGCACAATGGAAACACAACAGACTGACCTCACTTAAGCAGCGCAAAGATCATCATTCTGTCATCGTTTACTCACAATCACGTCATTCCAAACACAGACGCTGTTGTTTTTTCTGTGGAACACAAAAGGAGAAATTCTGCAAAATCTGCCGCTCCATAAAACCACAGTTCACAGGCTGCCAGAGTCCACAAATAAAGCAAGCACCGAGCCTAAAGGGACATGGAGATGAAAAAAAATTAATAAATACATGGGAGGAAAAGTAATATTTCAGTGCATCCTCTGAGGGACGTAAAAGTGTTATTTTAGATTGTTTTAAATTATTTACTGAATATTTTGAATTAAATTTGTATTTACTTAATTCAAAATATTAAACATTAAAACTATAAAACTGAATAGTATAAATATCAATAATACTAAAAGAACACATTTTTTTTTAAAGGTTTAGTAAAATTAAATTTTTGCTATTTTTTAAATATAGTTTTGATTAATTTTTCATTTAAAATGTAGGTTTAGTTACTTTAATACATCAAGTTAAACTAAAAAAATAAAATAAAAAAAGATGTAGCAACAGGAACTAGCTGAATTAAAAATATTTATGGTTAATTTTAATTCAGTTAATAATATATGTATGTTTTAAGTAACAAAAGGGATATCATAATTTTAGTATTTTAAGTATAACTCCAGAATGCAAAAGTTTTAGGTGAACAAATGTTTTGCAAGCAAATGCAAAAGTTTTGAAATATAGTTTTTCCTCCCATCTCATATATAAGTATTCATTATGCACAATATAATGCATGAACAACTGTAACCAAAGTGAAAATGCATTATAATATTTGCAGATTCCTTCTTACATTTGAGGTTGTTTGTTGTGCGTTTTATTGCATTATACTTTCTAAAGGTGTAACGATGAATATATGAGTATTACAACTCTGATCACAATTACTTATGTTATCATACAATGCATAATAAGGTACATTAGAAGTCATAACTAATGCATTCAGAATACTTTCATAATGCATTATATATGAAGGCTTCAAGTAAAGTGTTGGCACTATTTCTTAAAGTCTTTAATAACAAATAATAGAGATAATACTCCACTGGCAGCTCTTTAGAGGCAAACTGATTCCCTCGTGTGGACTTTATATAGAAATATTTGAACATTATTTTAAGAGCGAAACCATTTGTGATGAACAGCTGGGACTGTTAAATGATTCATGCTAATGACAATGAACTAACGAGTTTAAACAGGGTGAAAATGTGCTTGTTAAAGGTGTCGACTGTGTTTTTTGATTTTGTCGTCTGTAACAGATTCACGCTCCATTACAGGTGTGTTTCAAGGGCACTTGCATGCTCTGATGGACAGGAACTTGTCTGTTTTAGCGATGAATCTCAGTGGCTTGATGTGTAAAAGCATGCGATGTGCAGGGTCTCAAATGCATTCACAGCATCTGACAGTTTTAATAATGCACCAAAAATAAATAACATGAAAGAATGTGCTGCTGGTGTCGTCGTAATGTACATTTTATTCACACCTGATACATATTTACATTAAACATGGATGTCAACCATGCCTGTCTGAGGAAATGGCAGCAGCACAAAGAAAACGAAGCCAAAACTGCACACATAAATTAGATTTGATTACTAATCTATAAATACAAGTGCCTCAATTAAACTTAATCACTTAGCCTTTAACAAGTAAAAAATAGAATCTGAAATGAGAAAATAACAGGGCTCAGGAATCCCAACATAAAGGCCTATTATCATCAAGATAATATCAATCATCAGTGATTTCAGTCTTACTGGAGATGCATTCATCAGATCATCATTCCCAACGTTTCAAATGGGAAACACTGTTTTGGTGAAGCCAAAAACCCTAAAGGCACAAAAACCTAAGAGGTGCAGAACAGCTGGAGATCTGCAGCAAACGCTCATTACGCTCCACATCACAGCGTCCAGACGCGCCGGCGGTTTATACGGCCAGAGGGATGTGGAAATCAGGACTGTCAAAGAGCAAAGGTCTGCGCGGAGGATTCGGCTCCTTCGTGGCGCTGTGTAAAAGTTTAAAGAGTCCAGTGCCGATGTTCATGGGGATTCCCATTATAATGCATTCAGAGACACCTGCAGAACGACACCGAGAGAGGGGAAAGAGTTCAGTTTGTAGTCGACAGTTGACATCCAAAAAATAAAAATAAATGGAGAATGTAATAGAAGAAATTTAATTTAAAAATATGGAATATCTCAGTTTGCACTGCTAAAAACAACAATTGCAGGGTGAATCTCGCATTATTAATAAATTAAAAGCAGTGCAATAATCAATGTGAGAAAATACTTTAAAACTGAAATATTAAAATTAAACACACATAGGAATATTTTTCAGGAGTGCTACAGAGAGGCTTGACTTTGCATGTCATTTCTTTGCTCATGAATTGATCTTTTCCGTCATTATGCATGTTGTTGCTGCTCATCACTCACCACAGACCGAGTCTTTCTGTCCGAAGTAAGCCGCATCAAACAGATGATCCGCCGTCTTCTCAAAGGACGCCAGCATGAGAACGCTCTCCTTCATCTTGGCCAGACCAAAGCGGGTGATGCCCAGAATCTCACCCTACGACCCAAGAGACGCTCTCATCTCACTCACAGTCATGAATCCATCACTCAACATCATCATAATGCATTTATCACATCAGTCTCCCTCAGCAGCTGAACCGCACTCACCTTATAAGACATGAGATCCGCCAGCAGCATCACGTGTCTGCGGTCGATGCTCATACCGTGGTTTACCATGGTGTACTGGATCTCGTTAATGATGGTGGATCTCGCCGCTTCGATGCCTAACGTCTTCTCGACCTGAAGAACATGAACAGATCATCATAAACACTACACCTATGAATAAACATCTTCACACACAATACACAAGCTGAACATAACAGCCGTGCATTTTGAAAAAAAAAAAAAAACTATTTTGCTGATTTGCAAGAAATATTACTCCTTATATTACCTTATCTGATGATGCGGAGTTCAAAAATATCAATAAAAATTTTCCATCATGTGCAGTTTTTACAAAATAAGAATTTTACAAAATTTTTCAAATTGCATATGTATCGGCTTCAATGCACTTAACTCAACAAAAGTTTTAATGGCTAAAGAAGGATTTAAAACATTTAACTTTCAATTTTTGCAGAGTGGAAAAATCTGTTCAAATACTCATGCAATAAACATGAGTTTATAAATAAATAAGCTTTTTCACAAAATCTATAATATTTCGTCATTGTATGGAAGCAGCAAAACAACCACAGATGAAGCAGAAAACATGTGGCTTGCATTTTCTAACCTTGAAAACAACATTAGGCATAAAATAATTGCGGCTGCAAAGTTTCCAAAAATTAGCAAAATTATCCTGCAAAACTTTCCAAAAATTCTGTGATGTTTCCAGAAATTTACCACTTCACAACCCTTAAAACTCATGTCATGCATGTGAAAATGGGCTGAGAATCGAACAAATTGTTGTAATGTGGCTCAGATTCAGACAGCATTCACGTGTTTGTCTGCCAATTAAAGGTTAAATAAAGACTTCAGCTTACAAATGGTTCTAAAAAGCGAAAATGCTATGAAATGTACCATATTTTGTGAGAAAATATGACCTGCTCCACCAAAACTGGCCATTTTTAGAATGAGCAGCTTAAAAAAATGCCTCTAACACTAGCTTGCTCTATTCTTTTTCTATTCTGTTTTCTTTTTTTTTTATTATATAATAAAAAAAACATTTCTACGTGTACCGCATTAAGCTAGCTGAGACTTGTTATAGCACTTGCGTATCATTGCGCTTTTGTTGATCTTGATTGCTTCCATTATCCTCATTTGTAAGTCGCTTTGGATAAAAGTGTCTGCTAAATGACTGAATGTAAATTAGTAAGAAACTAGTCTAGTATTTCATTCAGCAAATATGATGTGATTTAAAGGATTCACTTCTGCATTTAAATGCAAAAACACTGCCGTTTGAAGTGCTGCCCATGTAATGGCGCTTTTCCACTGCGTGGTACGACTCGGCTCGGCTCAGTTCGGCTCGGGTTGCTTTCCCACTGCAGTTTAATACCGTGGGATTATTCAGTAACAGTATGGTTCGCTTGGAACCTCGGCCGAGGTGGTACTAAAAAAAGTACCAGGTACTGCACCCAGTGGAAAACTTCCCAAAAGTGAGCCGTACTGAACCGTACCATGCAGTGGAAAAGCGCCGTAAGAGGCTGCTGTTTAAATGTCACACTCTGAAGGAGACGCTGAGGAGAGTGAACAGCTTGATCCGTGTGTGTGTGTGTGTATCTCTGACAGTCAGATTGGGATGTGGGCGGTCCGTACCTCGTATGTGTTGTTGGATGTTGTTCTGTTGCCGTTGACTCCGTGTGTCGCCATGACAGCCCTGAGATTATCTCCCTCCACCAGCAGTTTGAACTTCTGTTTGCCGCTCTGTTCATCGATGTGAATGACGGCACGCGACACTTCAGGGATGCCCTGAACCACCACCTGCATGCGCACGCGCACACACACACACACACACGTTTGTTTTCGTTAAAAGTGGGTTCATCCCATAGGTGTAATGGTTGTTATACTGTACTTACTGTATGTGCTATTGTCCTACACCAACCCTACACCTAAACCTACCCCTTACAGGACACTTTCTGCTATTTCAGATTGTCAATACACTCCATTCTGTGTGATTTATAAGCGTTTTGAAAAGTGGGGACATGGAGTAATGTCCTGAAAAGTCACCTTCTCCTTGTAATACCTGTCATACCCTTGTCATTATACACATCTATCGTCCTGATTTGTCAAACACACACACACACACACACACACACACACACACACACACAGATCTATTAACAGTAGACTAATATCTGCCACACGCACTAATAGGGACTCTATGAAATCCATTTTTATTTTTCCCAAATTCCATTTTTTACGTTTCATTTTTCTGAACTCCATTTTAAATGGTAACATTTTACATTAATTTATTCAAAGTTAAACAAAAATGACATGTTCAGGGACCTATGAAATGCTTAATTTTTTTTCCCCCTCAACATATGTTTTCAAATTCTGTGTTTTAGCATGTCTAATTATTTGAATGCATAAGAACAACTTAATTTATTTGAATTTATTCTTACAATATTCTTATGAAATGTTTTTTTTTCCCCTCAGAAATTGTTGTGTGTATTTAAATTTTTCTGGTTATCAAATGAAGGCATACATTAAACATTAATTTCATTTATTTTTTAAGTGTTAAATTAAACTATGTTTTTGGCAAATAAAGGGGATTCACTATTAAAAAATTAAGTTTGAATAATTTTAGTAGTAGTAGTAGTAGTAGTATGTACATTCTACTAAACAACAGTAATATATATCTGGTGCAATTTTTTTTAAGTTAAACCAAACTTTTATTTTGACGAGTTGCCGAGAATACCTTTACATTTCTTTGTGTATATGATAGGACTAGTTTCTCTCAAATGAAACAGTGAAATGGTCAAGTGACTCTCAGAGCAGTTCTGGAAATGTTGTTTATGTATTTATGTCCTCATTTACTGAGGCGGCAGACGCTGAAATCACCGCAAGCGTCACGCACGCTACACAGTATGTGTGTAGTAAACAAAACCATAGGTCTGCGGCAATTATTCACACTGAGACGCACAGAACATACAGGATTCATATTTAAATAGTGTTTTTGCAGCTTAATATTTACAAATACTAGTCTATATCATGATTTGATTTAAGTGTAATGACCTACTTTTGATTAATTCTTCCAAACTTTGACCAATTCCGCGTTATACAGTAAATTCCGTTTTTATGACTGGATTCCACGATTCCATCTGTGTTTTCTGCATCGTGGAAATCATAGGGCCCTACACTAATAATGCCCGATATTTGGCTAGTTTGGGGTGATCGGCTGAAAACTTCTTGTTCGATTAGCACATACACAAAAATATATATGGTCTTTTTATAAAATTCTTAACTAAAGAATCCTGCAAGCACTTTAATTTCCCCCCCTTTACTCATACTGCACAAAAAGTGGTTCAATAATGTTGAATGTTACAGGGACTGATTATTGGAAATGCAGATCCCACTGTGTTCTGGTTAAATCATTTTTATTTATTTTTTGCTAAGGTTTGCATATGGTGGTGTGTTCTTTTCCAGTTTTCCTAAAAATATATCCTATTCCTAAAATAAGAAAAATCACACTATGTCGCTTTGCTTATAGTATCGTAATGTATCGCACCATATCGTATCGCAACCCTTGTATCATGATTCATATCGTATCGCCAGATTCTTGCCAATATACTGCCCTATTCATTTCCATATTAAGGGTCATTTTTAGTACTTTTAATTTTTATTTAGCTTTGAATTTATTTCACTTTTAGTCATTTCAGTACTTCAACTTAAACATTTTACACATTTAACATTTCAAATTTAATAAATTAATATATTTGAACATAAATGAATTAACAGGATCGAACACTAACCCTAGTAAGTTTGCTGTAAAAAATTAAATTGTTCAAAATTAAATTGTTGCTGGTTCAGAATATCTAATGCATTACCTATTTTTAAGAAATTAAACCCTTTTAAGTGCCACCTATAAAAATACTATATATTATATTATTTATTTATTTATTATAAGTATAGGGACCAATTCTCAGTATTATCTCAGTATGCTTATTCGCATGCCTATTAGTAACATATTGCCTGTTTATTAGTGCTTATAAAGCACATATTCTGCATGATCATATTCTGCATCCCTAACCCTAACCCCAACTACCTTACTAACTATTAATAAGGAGCAAATTAGGAGTTTATAGAGGCAAAAGTTGTAGTTTAATGGTTTGTTAATAATAGCAAGTACTGGACCTTAAAATAAAGTGTGACCTTTTTTTTAGTAGTACTTGGTTTATAGAGACCATTATGAGGGAAACAGGGTCAGTGTGCAACACTGTGGGATTAGGACTGACCTTAGGAAGCTCCTGTTTGAGCGACTGCAGGACGTAGTACATGGAGCTCTTGCTGTTTTCTCTGGGAGTCACACAGACCACAGCTTCTCCGTGAACCGCGATATCGCCTGGCTTCACCCGCAGCTTTGACGTACAGATGGAGTATCGCACCGTCTCTGCGTTCACCTGAACAGAACCGACAACAACACGACTTTATAAACCTCTGCAGAGGAGGATCATCACTGTGTGTCAAGAAAATCAGTCATTTAAAAATCACTCAACGGGAACAGCTGCTGAGGGAGAGAAAATACAGTAATGACAACAGCAGAACTAGCAATACCAATGAGTGAAAATCCAGAGACTGATAAAAACAGATGCTGGAAGAATCATTCTGAATTCCAGTCTGTCATAAACAGATAATTATGATCAATCTGCTGTTACCTCCAACCTCAGAAGACGAATCCTCTCGAGTGACAGCTTCACGAGGATGAAACAATCATCAGGCAGGAAAACCTCCTCGATGTACTCGGAAATCTGAAGGAAATGAACAATCAATTCACTGATTAATCTGAAAACAACAAGACAACATAATACACAAACCACCAACACAATGGCTCCGTGTCAAACAAATGAATGCACTGCCTTCCCGTCTACTGTAATGGGAATGTTTTCTCCACAAAGGACATGCTCAAAGTAGCTTTATAATTTAGGTAAAAGGGATTCTACTTTTCCTGAAAGCCTTACAATGTCTTTATAATCCTCTCAAATTTTTGGAGCAATTTCTGTGACATTAAAAATGAATGAAATGCATTTCGATCCAGAACCCTGCAATTCAGACTCACTCAGATCAAAGGTTATTCTGCATCCCTTCATTACAAACAATCTGACACCCTTTTCAATTATGGGCATACTGAACATAAACACAGAAACATATCACATGCTACAGGCCAGAGAGGCCATCATTTTCCCACACTGCACTTCAAATACAAAAGCATTTTCTGAAGTAAAAGTGCTATTTGCTCAAGCAAAAATGTTCACCCCCACAATCCTAGGGCATTCTGAGTGGTTGCCAGGGTGCTATTATGCAGTTGCTAAGGTATTCAAAGTATCTTCAATGCATTGATACAGTATGATGTTCTGGGTGGTTACCAGGGTGATGCTATTGGGGTTGTTATAGTGTTTTGAGTTTATTTAATGCACAGCTCTGCATTCAGCATTGGGTTCTGTGTGGTTGCCAGGGTGTTGCTAAGGTGTTCGGAGTGTTTTTAATGCATTGCTTTGCAGTTGGCGTGTTTTGGGTGGTTGCTAGGGTGTTGCAAGTGTTTTTAATGGATTGCAACAATAAGTGTTGGTCATGAAGTTTTGGGTTGTTGCTAGGGTGTTGCTAAGGTGTTGTGAGTGTAAAGCGTTGCTCTGCAGTTATTATGTTTTGGGTGGTTGCCAAGGTGTTGCTATGGCGTTGCTAATGTGTTCTGAGTGTAATTTAATGCACTTCTCTGCAGCTGATATGTTTTGGGTGGTTTCTAGGGCGTTGCTAAAGTGTATAATATAGGAATATATAGGCCTATACACGAAATATTTCACTTAAATCACTGACAGATTGACCAAACAAATGAAAAAAATTGTGCTGAGTTTTGGTTTATTGTGATGATATTTTGCAAAAGCTTGACAGTTTTGAACGATGTCTTGCTTCTAATTTGTATAACCAACCAGCGTCAGCACCTCACGCGCACAAAGAAACAATATATTTTTGCGACATTGCAGCCTGTTCATTATCAAAATTTATACTATGGGGCCGTTGAATGCTTGAATCTGATTGGCTGACGAACATTCTAAGGTGTTCAATTATTTTCAGGGAAACACACGGCGAACGTAGTTCCAGGCAGCTCTTGACCACATTACATGTCCATATCACTTCTCCAAATGATTTGAGCTATTTCAAAACGTCCTTACAGCCTAAAACAGCAAAAGAAACAAAACCCACAATGACACTGGCCAAATAAATAAGTCTTAAGTGTCAATTTTTCAAAATTGAGATTTATATATCATCTGAAAGCTGAATAAATAAGCTTTCCATTGATGTATGGTTTGTTAGGATCGGACAATATTTTTAACTATTTGAAAATCTGGAATCTGAGGGTGCAAAAAAATCAAAATATTGCGAAAATTGCCTTTAAAGTTGTCCAAATGAAGTTCTTAGCAATGCATATTACTAATCAAAAATGAAGTTGATACATTTACGGTAAGAAATTTACAAAATATCTTCATGGAACATGATCTTTACTAAATATCCTAATGATTTTTGGCATAAAAAAAAAGGATAATTTTGACCCATACAGTGTATTTTTGGCTATTGCTACAAATATACCCCAGCGACTTAAGACTGGTTTTTTGCTCCAGGGTCACAAACCATTTCGATGTTTTTGCCACAAAATTACATTTTATTATGTACGGAAAGCACATACTCCCGCGCTCTCTCTCCCTCAGACGCACATACGTTAACATACGCACTAATGTTGTTAGCACTACTCTGACAATTTTATCAGTACAACTAAACACTACATGACTTCTCACAAGCGAGGTAACAACAACAGTGCTGTTCGTAAAATTTAAAGTTTCACTATTACTAGAGACATTGCTGCCGAACACTTCTGAGAGATGCAGACTCACAGAGCTAATATCTTCTCTCTCTCTCTCATAACTTAGTTATTAGCTGCATTTGTCTATTATCAATGGCTCAAGCCTCCGTTACGGTTTAAAATGATGTTTTAGAATTAGCAAAATTCGAGGCGTTGGATGAGATGCGGAAGAAATAATCCTACTTACAATAGTGTTGGACAAATACCTCGAACTATATCATCTGATCGATGTCTTGAGGAAAGCCCATCAATTATTCCTTACAAAATACAGTTAAAGAAACATATAAAAAGCTACACTGCTCCGTTGTACAATCTGTTGCATTCAGCGTGACCAGCGCCTCACTGAACGGTAATAATACAGAGGAACGCAGGAACAGAAACGATAAAATACCGATTCTGCCCGGAGTGAACCGACTGAATTTTTTTTCCCTGTCATGAGTGTTTTTAATGCATGGCTATGTGTTTGTAATGGTGTTCAGGGTGGTTGCCAGGGCTTTGCGTGTATTAAATGCACTTTTCTGCAGCTGGCATGTTCTGGGTGATTGGCAGGGTGTCGCTAATTCAATGCACATCTAATTCAATCAGGTGCATTTTACTTTCTCTCCTAACAGGAAGCATGAACAATAGCAATACTAATGCAGTATTAATCATCAGCACAAGTCAAACTCCACACACCTCTCCCAGTAGAGTTTTCTCAATGCGTCCTTTCACCAGCCGAGCGAAGTCTGGGTCAACATCGGTATCCAGGTTGGCACTTATGATGGGCGTACTGAGACACAGAGAGACTCATTAGCAATAAGAACATGAGTTACAGCAGCCATTAATCATCCCTGAAGCATCAACAGCCGCAATCACGCCGGAGCTGCACGCTAACACTCCTCCACCCGACCGTGAGGCGACAGGCAGTCCTCACCGCCCGCGGCTTCTGCCTCTGATTGACAAATTAGTTTTCCTCCTTCAGGGGTCGAGATCAAACTCTCATGAATCGATGGCACTTGTGTCAGCCGCTTCACTTACAGTCACCTGCACGTCTATAATTTTCACGGTGTCTTTTCTAGAGTCTAGAAATTCTGTATTGCTATTTTGTGAAGGTTGTTTCAGGTTTTATTCCTCTGACAGGTCAGTTTCAGGTCTGTTTTTGAGGTTGGCTTATTGTTATGCCTTATTATAAAATAATTCTGCAGTGTTAACCATGGTGTATCAGATGGTAATACCATAGCACATTACCATAGAATTTATATGGTACTCAAAAGGTATATCAAAAAATAGTGAAGAAATAAAGAATAGTCAAATAAAAAAAATATATAAAATAAAAGTATTTACATATTTTTGAGATATGGACAGGGAGTAAAAAACATAAATGAAATCATATTAATTATAATTTATTAATAAATTAACTATAAACGATTTATAATTTTTATTTTAGATTAAAAATAAAATTAAAACAATATAAAAAATTCACTATACTACTTTTCCAGCCTTGGAGTTTATAAACATAATTATAAATAATAATTAATAATTTTTATTTATTATACTAAATGATTAAAAGTTATATTCACTATAAAAAAAATTCCCTGATATTTGCAGGTTTTCCAGGTGTATCAGGGTTTATGAAGTCACCTGATGTTTTTAGATGCATTGATGATCTCTTTGATTCTCGGGACGCCCAGAGTGATGTTCATGGAAGCGACTCCAGCGAAGTGAAACGTCTTGAGGGTCATCTGAGTCCCCGGCTCCCCGATGCTCTGAGCACACAGGGCCCCGACAGCAGAGCCCGGCTCCATCTGCGCCCTGAGTGTCATACAAATCACGTTAAAACCATTTCTGTCTCTCAACAGCGGTTAAATCATCTCAGGATCTCATTTTAGCCGTAGAAGTCATTGCATAAGCGTTACACAACTGGAAAGAGCCTGACATGGTCAGTAATGGTGCAACTCTTTCCGCCCATCACAGCAGCAGATTACGCACAGCTCATTAGATGAGCATCCGTCTACTGAACCGAACAAGTGCAATTAGAGCTTGTGTACCACTGTGTTACCTCATATATTTGTCCCTGCAGGTTTCCAGAAACTTCTCCAACTGGGTCGGAGTGATTCTGTCCAGCTGGTACAGAACTTTAGGCTGTAATGAATGAGAAAACTGGCCATCAGACACAAGCATATAAACACAGAAACACACTCGTATGAAGCTGAGCTCTCACCTCCGTCGTTCCGTTGTCGTTGATGCCATACTTGTCACGTGTCTTTTTGATTTTCTCTGAAACTGTTTTGATGAACTTTTTGATTTCCTAGAATTTCAAAGCATTTAGAAACATTTACAAGAACACAATGAACCCATTATGCAATGCAGAGCTCATTAACAGCAGCAAAATCATTCATTAAAATAATTAAGCATTGCACAAAAGTAGAAAATAATATATTATTGGAGTCGATCAAGATATCACCTCAAAACCAAAAGAATTTTTTTAAAAACTATTTCATGTGAAGAAAACTGAACTTATTTTGAGGACTATTAGGATTTTATGCATTCAAAATCTCATTACTGTAACACAAAGATGTAGTATTTATTGCACAGACTTTAATCTTTACCAGTGTTGTCACTGTTAACTAAAACCAAAACTATTAAAAATAATTTGTCAATTGAAATAAAGCTGAAATAAAATAAATACTATTAGACAGCTTAAACTACACACACATTATTAGTAATGTTAATTAGAAATGTTGCCTTGGAAAATAATAAATACAATAAATTGTTTAAGTACCAAAATTTTCTAAAGTAAACTGGATTGAAAAAACTAAACATAAATATGTAAAATAAAAATAAAAATTGGTAAAAGCACAAAAAAAAGCAAACAAAAATTGAAAATATAAAAGTAAACACTAATTTAAAAAAAAATTAACAAATGCTATATTAGCATATAAATAACACTAAAATAACACTGATTCATACTGATATATAAATAAAGAAATAAATACATAAAACAGCGTTTCTAGGTATGATTTTCATTAATGTATTACAGTAATGAGAATATAATGAGAATAAAAGTAAAATATCTGAACAATCACAGTAATGAATGCATGGGGGAAAATATGCTTAATAATAAAAAAATAATAAAGCAGTGAAAAAAAAACAATTCAGGTAAATAATTTCTCTTTTGATTTAGGGTGCAATATGAGCCAAAAATGTCTGCGACACTGATATTCACCCAGTTATATATTTCAGCGGTGCAGTGAGTTGCAAAGTGAACGAGGAATACAAATTCACATAAACCTGAAAACCTGTTAGTGTGTGTTGATCAGCACCAGCACAAGTTATAACACTGGTTACTACAGTAACTCATGCTGAAATAAACACATCTGGCTCTCATATCTAGATATGAACAAACCCGATCACTGTCACACACGTCATGCGTGCTGTACTGTACCTGTAAGTATTTGTCACTGCCAGTGTCTGTCAACTCCTTCAAACGAAAGACACAGACACTGACCACATCAAATAAAAATAACCCACAGTAAAACGGTTTTAAATGCATCGTGGCCATGGATGGTGGAAGTTTAACTCGTTTGCAAAGATCCGTGTCCTCTTGTACCACGTGTTGTTTAAATGCTCTCGTGAACAAAGTAAAAGCACTCGTGTTTCTTTGAGATGAGTGAGATGAGAGTTTCGCTGCTTGGAAAGACATGGTCTCATCCTAAAGCGCTTTGATAAACTGAGCATTCAGAGTTAAGGAGCTTTAGGGGCTTTAAGAGGACTGAATGAAATGAAAAAGGAAATGTGTTTTCTTTGTATGTTCTGGCCTCGAGGAAACGTCCTGTCAGATTGTCATTCGTCATTTTTCTGTTGTTTGATAAATTGTTCAATTTCCTACAGCTGTGGAGTTTGGTGGTTGAATCAAACATTTGGGATGTGGGTAAAATCACAGCGGTGGATCAAACTAACCATGTTAATTTGGAGAAATATTTTAATTATTTTGATTTAAAGGAGTAATTCACTTTAAAATGAGCAGCGCTCTGTCGTCTTATTCTCACCCTCATTTGTCTCATTTCTTCAGGTAAACACAAAAGTTGTTAGGCAGAATGTTCATGCTGCTCTTTTCCACACAATGAAAGTGAAAGTGCCTCCAAAAATGGCTAAAAGCATCATAACAGCAGTCCATATGTCTATTTTCAAGTCTTCTTAAGCAGTGGATCTCAATCCTTTTGACTTCAAGACAATTTTAAGCAGATTATCTTTTTCTTACCCAAGACACTTGAGGAGAAGCAGCATTTACATAATCCTATGAATGCACTTAAAAAAATAAAGATTCATTAATCAAAATCAAATCAAATCTTAATGTGAATCAGATTTAATCGTTCTGAATTTGCATCCTAATTGACAAAACCTAGGAATCGTGAATTGAATTGCTTTCACACCCTACAAGAGAGCCAATATATTCAAAAATTATATTTTAAAATAACACAAATTTATAAATAATTTATAAATAATAATATAACTATTTATAAATAATTAAAAACATCATAAAAAGTCGTTTTTAGAGGATAATTATTATTTTTAATTTCTCAGCACATTCTACATATAAAATATTTTAGAGTTTGACATAATTAGAAAAAAATTATATTCATCATAAAATTTCTAACTTTTCCAAATCTAGAAATCACTCTTAAGATTTTTGGAGGATTATTATTAATATTATTATTATTATTATTAACATTAACAACAACTCACAAATTACAATTTCTCAGCACTTTCTATCCAAAAACATATTTTAGCGCTGAATGAATAAGTATTTTTAGCAACATGATAATGAATGTAAACTTTTTAGCAACATAACTAGAAAAGATTATATTCCTCAAAAAATTGTCCATGACTTTTCCAGATCAACAAATCAAACTTTTTACATTCTGTCTAGGTTTTCCAAGGATGTGGGAAACAAAACAACAAAATCTTTGTTGATGAGGGGATCAATTAAAAAAAAAAAATAATAAGGTAAATTATATTTCAAAAAGCAGTTTTAAATCATTTTAAAGCTTGTTTTGTCTTATTTGAATCATTTTAAACCACCTTGCAGCCTCCTGGTTGAGAAATACCAATCTGAAGTCAATTTCAGCCTGTTCCTCGCACGTAGCATGATATGACACCAGCAGACTTGAAATTAATCATATGGATTATTTTAATTGTAACTTTTTAATAATGGAGCTTGACAGACCCTCATCGGATTCCACTGTATGGAAAAGAGCAGCTAACCGTCTACTTTTTGAGTTCCACATAAGAAATAAGCTGGGTTTGTAACGAGAGATGAATCTCTGAAGACAAAAGAGCATCGTCTCACCTCCAGAAACGTGTCTTTACAGCACAGGAAGTCTTTTCTCTTCATGATGGAGTCGGAGGTTAAGATCAGCTCGTTTCTGCTCAGCGCAGGCTCACCTGGACAGCCGTAAACCGCCTGAATAAAACACACAATATCAGCGTTAAAGAAGAGAAAACACTCTTTAACTCTCAGATTCAGAGAAAATAACACACAAAGTGCTCTTCAGCAGTCCCACAGAGAGTGTTTCTGAATCCCAGCGTCCTCCAGCACCATTTCAATCAATTAGGACTCCACAGAAAGCGGTAATCAAGTTTCAGAATGTGAATGGATTCGAAATAAGGCAGCGGTGATTGTAACTGATGGCCAGCTAGTCTCTCATTTCACAAATGTCAGTTCACATTTTAGCAGATGCCAGCATGCTGTGATTGCTCACACACGAGCAGAACCGCATGACAAAAGAACAAACTAGATTTTAGTTTATCTGAAGAAAACAATGAACAAAAACCATGATCATGAATTTAGGCCCTATAACTTCCCTACAACTGTGTGTGTGTGTGTGTATGTATATATATATATATATATATATATATATATATATATATATATATATATATATATATATGTGTGTGTGTGTGTGTGTGTGTGCACGTCATTTTATTGATTAAAAATTGAGAGATAAAGAGACCTTTTCCCATGCTTTATTATTTTTTTTTATTTTACTGATTAAATTGTAAGTGTTATGAATTAATTTTATATCACCATTTTGATGCTAAATTTGTATTAGATCATAAAACACAGGATCCAAAAATATTTAAAAAATAAACAATTTGTGAAAAATAAAATGATTTCATTATAGTTAAAATTGCAATTAAATTGTTATTAATTCAATTGGTTAGACATGCTTTTTATTACTAAATTTTAAAAATACTTTTTTTTTAAATAATCTATTATATTTCATGAGGAATATCTGAACCATTAAAAAAATAAAATTGTCACTTAAATTTTATTTGTTCCTCATTATAAAGCAGCATACTGTGAATTGTTAAAGTTTTAAGAAATCAATAGATATGATTTTTATTATTAAAATAAAACGCCATTATATTTGATTAAACTATTAAAACAGAAAAAACACTTTTAAATCAATCAAAGTGTTTCATGAGCAATAGCTGAACTATAAAAAATAAAAAAGTAAATAAATAAAATTGTCACTTTTTTTGATTTGATCTGTTCTATGCATATATTGTGTGAAAATGAATTTAATAAACACGTTGGTGTATGTGTTTTGGATGATACACCTAACGGGGTTTAAGCAAACATTTAACCAGAGTTTCTGTATGCATAATCTGACATACTCTGATGTTGTCGAGGACTCTTTTGAACTCCAGCGGTTCGTCTTTTCCCTCCATGGCCGCGGGGTCGAGTCCGTCTCCGCCGTAGATGAACTGTATGATGTCACCGGTGGAGCTGCGCACCGTCAGATCGTACTGAGAGCACAAGTCCTCCAGAGACTTCACCAGACGCCTCTGAACCACACAAACACCACTCGTTAGTTTACCCATAATTCATTACTAACAGCAAACCTCAATAGAAGAGACTTTTGCAACCCTATAAAGCTACTGTATCATCTTTGATGAGCTTTCTTTTGTTGAAATTTCTTTGCCAGTCGCACACAATCTACTCCATGCCTTTTTTTTTTCTTCGTTCATTTATGTTACAAGCATCTAAATTCCATCATATGATCAGCATCTGCAGCATATTTTTGCTCAGTTTGAGCTGTTTTTATCAGACTGTAAGAGCCAGAAAAGCCTGATGGATCAAATATGACACTAAAGTCTAAAGTTTCAATAAACTCTTCCATTTCCAAAAACAGTTGTTTTGGACTATTATTATTATTATTTCACATGGCAGGCTTTACAGAGTTAATACAAGCTAAAATGTGAAAAGTTTACATGCATGCATAAATCTAATTGCATCGTTATACAGGAGGCAAACAGAGGCGTATCTGCTGTCGGACCTGCATGTATCCGGTCTCTGCTGTTTTTACGGCCGTGTCGACCAGACCTTCCCTACCAGCCATAGTGTGGAAGAAGAACTCGGTGGGGGTCAGACCAGAATAAAAGCTGTCTGCCACAAAGCCCTTCGCAGCAGGGAGCTGAAACATAAAAGAACAATCACACAAACATGATGCTTTTATTCCACACAGCCTCTGATTTGGGTCTTCTTTAACCTCGGATAACTTTTAAAGTTCTGAAGCGTTTCCTCAAATCCAAAAGAATTGTAAAGCATGCTAAAACATTCATCATGTCTTTGAATTTTGTGAGTTAATTACATTTTTATAATGAAAATGGACAAAACGTGAACAAACCTTGGACTTGCTAATGCAAAGATTGTTAGCAGTCAATTCAATAATGATGCATGTATTATTTCTGGCAAATGTATTATTTCAAAATTTGGAAAAACTAATTAAACAGTGTAAATTTGCTCAATGAAATGTGCAGAGCTACTGTAATCTCTCCTGTGCACCTAGACGACTGCAGACAATGGACTGCTGTAATTGCTGTAAAAGCTGCTGTAATTGAAGAATCAGTCATGCATACAGAAATAAAGGGATAAACAAAAGAAAAGTGGTTTTTCTTACTTTGGAGTGTTTTTCAAAGTGAGGCAGCGAACGGTTCTCAAAGCCATCGGGAACACGAGAGCCGCTGATGGCCTGCTGCCCGACGCACGCGATCATCTGTGAGATGTTAATGAATGAACCTGGAGACGCAGAGATGATTTTAGAGTCATGTGTTAATCATCTGTGACTCACAGCCTGTACTTCCTTCATGAATTATGAATTTTCTGATTGATTAGTGAGTATAGACTGTATAGACTTCAGTTAGGGTAGATTTTGTTTTTATTCTGACACAAAAGGATCATGAGGCAGTGAGGGCCAGTTCACTTGCCGCATATTTGGTAATATATATTTAGTGTATATAATGCATAAATAAATGTTCATATAAAAATACATGATTATATAAAGTAATATCTATATATAGACACACTATTTTGTATTATTTATATTTAGTGCTGGGCAACGATTAATCGCATCCAAAATAAAAGTTTTTGTGTACATAATATGTGTGTGTATTGTGTTTATTTACTATGTATATATGAATACACACCCATGCATGTATATATTTAAGAAAAATATGTTATGTTTATATATTAAATATAATTATATATCACATAAATTATATTAATATAAATATATATACATGTAAATACACCTAAATATTTTCAAAATATATACTGTATGTGTGTTACTTTATATACATAATAAATATACACAGTACACACACATATATTATATAAACAAAAACTTTTATTTTGGATGCGATTAATCGTTGCCCAGCACTATTTATATTATATATTTAGAAATACTTACACATATATATATATATATATACACTTTTAAAATGAGAAAAAAAAAGCAAGAATAAGAAATATTAAATAAAATACTAATAAATGAATAATTTAATGTTTTCATTTATTAAAATTCTGACATAATTATTTACATTTTAATATGAACTTTTAAATTACTAATAATTAATTAGCACCACTGAATACTAAACAAATTAATGAAATTATTCAATTTAATATATAAATTTATACTTCAAAATAATAACTTTAAAATGTATAAATAATAAGTTTAACAAAACATTTTACTAGATCAACAATCTGACAAACACTAAAGCCTTAAGAAATGTTTGCCACATTAAATGGACCATGTCTGTCCATCAAATCTTTCATTGGGATAAAAATTAAATGTGTTATCTACTCTGAGGTCCATTATGGAGGTTCTGATGGTACCTTTGGATCCACACAGAGCCATGATCAGCGGACTGTTGCTTTTGTCCAGTTCTCTCAGACACGCACTGCCAGCGTGATCTCTGATGACGGACAGCTCCTTCAGGATCAACGCCTGGTTTGAATACAGGTTAAAATGAATAACAATTAACATTAAATTTATTTTAAAAAATTATAAATACAAAAATAAAATACATATTATAAAAACAAAATTATACATTATTTTTATTTATTTTTTTAATTGCTTTTTATTTATTTTTAAATTGAAAGACTGACTCATTTCCTCTCTCTCACCTCCAGCGTTTCCTCTGCGGTGCAGCCCGGCTGCTGCTGTAACCTGCCCGTCTTCAGGGCTTCGATATACTCGTCACATTTCTTATAGCCAGCGTCCAGTAGTTCTTGTTTGGCCTTCAAGAGTCCCTGTCCAGGCGTCACATCTCCGATTCCAATGGAGAAACCTCGATTCGCTTCAATACCGGAGTCACAAAAACATCATCACGACTTTAACCAAGCAACACAACCAGACAAATCAGATCTGAGACGGACACACACACACGGACACACACACAAACACACACACACAAACACACACAGACACACACACACACACACAGACACACAAACTCACAGAGATAAACAGGAGCCAGACGGGCGAGACGTGACATGGCATCTGCGGCCTCCTGCTGACCCCAGTCTCGCAACAGGATGTAGAAGATGTTATTCTTGGATCCGGATCCCAGAGTTCCTTTATCCATGCTGCCGCACATCAGCTCACTGTTCTGGATCACCACAACTGCACATAAACACACACGGGTCACACATGAACTTCACACTTTTGTGAAATCTAAACAGTTTTAATTAAAGTTCCCTTAAATGTTTTTTTCATTTACATTTTTCAGGATTCAGTTTTTTTTTTCCTTTTAAATTTTTCTGCATTCTGTTTTTTTTTTTCAGTTTAATTTTTCTGCATTCTGTTTTTTTCAGTTTAATTTTTCTGCATTCTGTTTTTTTTCCTGTTTATTTTTTTGCATTCTGTTTTTTTCAGTTTAATTTTTCTGCATTCTGTTTTTTTCAGTTTAATTTTTCTGCATTCTGTTTTTTTTCAGTTTAATTTTTCTGCATTCTGTTTTTTTTCAGTTTAATTTTTCTGCATTCTGTTTTTTTCAGTATTCTGTTTTTTTTTCAGTTTAATTTTTCTGCATTCTGTTTTTTTTTTCAGTTTAATTTTTCTGCATTCTGTTTTTTTTTTCAGTTTAATTTTTCTGCATTCTGTTTTTTTTTCAGTTTAATTTTTCTGCATTCTGTTTTTTTTTCAGTTTAATTTTTCTGCATTCTGTTTTTTTTTTTCAGTTTAATTTTTCTGCATTCTGTTTTTTTCAGTTTAATTTTTCTGCATTCTGTTTTTTTTTCCTGTTTATTTTTTTGCATTCCGTTTTAAAGGTAAATTCATAATTAGTGATCAAAAAGCAAGTGTAATTAATTGAAATCACATATACAATTTTTTACGACAATTTATTAAAAGTTCAACAAAAACTACATTTTTAGGGCCCTATGAAATAAGGTTTATTTTTTTCCAAATTCTGTTTAATTTATCTTTATTTATTTATTCTGTGTTACCCATTTTCATTTTTCTGGATTAATGATTTAACACAAATTTATTATAAAAACAGTTGTAATTCAAATTGAAGCTTTTCTTTTTTTGGACAACAAAATAAAACATGGAAAATTTTTGAAAAAAGTTTTTTAATATTCATTATTTATACCACTACTACTACTACTATTACTTTTAAAAGTAATATAGTGATATATTTCTGTCCTTCAAGTTGAACCAAATGTTTATTTTGGCTTTTGCTAAAACAGCTAAATTCATAACATTGTGTGTTAAACAGTAAATTCCATTTTCATGACTGCATTTCATGATTCTGTCCAGGTTTTCCACACTGCAGCAATCACAGGGTCCTACAAATGCAAGCATATGTGATGTATCTAGCGCTCAGTGCTGTCGGGTCACTCACAGGAATCATTGGCACACAGATCCTCCCCTTTCCCGCAGTACTGTTTGCCTTTGGTGCGCAGGTTGGCCTTCACCGGAGAGCTTTTACTGGGCTTCAGTATCAGACTGAAGATCTGCTTCCCCGTCCACAGCCTGATCGGCTACAACAAAACACAACAAAACAAAAATTAAAGTTCAGGAAATGGTACTCATCCACCTTAAAAGGTCAAAATAAATAATACAAAAGCTTTTTAAATGTCTAATAAATTTCATATATGGTTTGACATTTTTGCAACCCTGTTGAGAAAAACTTGGACGTCTGAAAAAAGATTAAAATGTTATTTTCTAACTCTAAACATTGAAGGAATTTAATAATATTTGATATTTTAATAAATTAAATTTATTAAAGACAACACATAAAATATCATACATCTGAAAATAAGTAAATGTGTTTATTTGTATTTTCACATAATAATAAATTCTACTAATAAAAATGATAATAATTATTAGTGATAATTGTCATTATTTTTCTTATTCGTTGCAAGTAATAGAAAATTTTGTTTAATGTCACTAAGGAGGAGACGAGTGAGACCAAATGTTGGTTTGTAGTTCTTGATAACTTTTACTGCCCATAAATAATGAAAAAAAATAAAGGTTTGACATTTTTGCCACCTTTGTATTTTCGACATCTGAATACAGATTAAAAGGTTTTCTTGTAATAATATAAAAAATGTATTATATTACATAAAAATTACAAACTAAATAAATAAAAATGCAGAAAATTTTTTTAAAAATACTTTGTTATTTTTTCTAATAGTAATAAAAATAATAATTACTACTAATAAAAAATTATATATATTATTGGTTACAAGTAACAGAAATGTTTAATGTTGGTTTGCAGTTATAATCTTATAGTGCCCATTAACAATGAAATGAACAATAAATAAATAAAATTTGTAACAAGTTTGAATGGTTCAGCTTGATGCAGCACTAAAATGTGTTTAAGGTTAGAGAAGGTTTGAAAAAGAGCGACTTTGATTGCTTCTTTCCATCATCCTGTATTCTAACGTGGAAATCCAAAAATCGATTCCAATAGTAAAAACAAACAAACAAAAAAAATCTAATAACTAAAAGTTAGACTGTTAACGCAGTTATTACTCAGAGCAAACCAAAAACTCTGAGAGAAAGGCGTCAAATAACCACCAAAAACAGAAGCAATTTAAAATGAAAGAACTTTTCTTTTGTCTAAAACAACTCCAGAAAGCCTTTATAAGGAGAGAATCAGCACCGGAAAACCCAGGTGCAATTTTGTCATTTTCACCCCACAGAGCATCAATTCATCCTTTATGACAGACAGAAAGAGAAAGAGAGAGAGAGAGAGAGAGAGAGAGAGAGAGGTTCATCACCTTCAGAATAGCAGGAGGCGGGAGGGAGATCTTGATTTTCTCATCTTTTCCCACCAGAATGGAGGCGACGATCTGACAGGTTTTGGTTCGGTCGAAGAACGAGTCTTTGAGCGTGAGCAGGTACGCACCTGTTACAGAAGACACACCTGAACATCAGCAGTCTAACAGCACCATCTACAGGCAAGACAGAGAATATCAGATGCTGAAATCTGATTGGCTCAGGAGGAAAACGCAGCCCTCACCTGTCAGGAAGTCCTGAATGGCTGCGATCAGCGGCTCACCGTTTCGTGGAGTGACCAGATTAGCCTTCGTCTGTGTGAAGAGCACAGGAAGAGTTTATTTCATTATCAGACGCCGCTGAGATGCTCTGATCGATACGTTTCTCACTCACCCCCATGAGCACGAGCGCTTCAGCTTTGGCCTCCTCTGTCTGCGGCAGGTGAAGGTTCATCTCGTCTCCGTCAAAGTCAGCGTTGTACGGCGTGCAAACACATTCGTTAAAACGAAACGTCCGATGAGGTTTCACACGCGCCTGGAACAGAATACAGGAGAATTATACAGAAAGAGGCACAAAGGCTGCGTATTGACACCAAGTCCATGAATCCTTTTAATTGTGATTCACAACAAGCTCTTGATTCATTTTGATTCCGATTCCAGTTTGTCTAGATATAGGTACAGTACATGACAAATTATATAAAAGGAAAACAATTTCTCAACTACTATTGTAAATCATACAGAGAATTTCAGATATGATCCACCAAAACAAAAAAATAAATAAAAATTGAATAAATCCTACACTAACATTTTAATTGCACATAAGGCAGTTGTTATATCAGGTTTTTAATTACATATTGTTTACTTTAGAATTGAGATACTATTATAGTTTTCATTATAAAAATATATTTATATTTACCCCTTTTCATTTTTATTTAAATGTTTATTTAAATGTTGTTTTTGCCATTTTTATTAGTTTTTTTTTCTAAGTCTGTAGAGTTTTTTTTTTTAATTTTTAAAAGCAAGTTTAACTTGTTTTTAGTTAGTTTTTGTAATATTTTACTTTAGTTAACATTTATTAAATTTTAAGTAACAACATTTTAGTTTGCTTACTATAATAACCCTGGTTTCTACTCTAATTTGTTGAAATGTAAACATTTAAACACTGGCTGTGGCTGTAATAAAAACTTGCTTTCATTACAGACTTGTGCAAACATACATTAAATAATGACCACATCACCAACCGGCAAAGTAAAATAATGAATATGTCACATAGTGAATACATTTATCAAAATGTACTCTCTTTATTTCATCAAGACAATTTAATTTACTGTAATTCCATATAATTTTCATCCACATAAAAAGCCCCCTATTTTTTTCGGAGCAAATGAGAAATAACTCACAATATGAGCCATGATGCTGAGTTTGTGCAGAGACGGCTGCCGGTTGAAGAGGACGATGTCGCCGTCAATCATGTGTCTCTCAACCACGTCACCGTACTTCAGCTCCTGAGCCATCTTCTCCCGATTACCGTACTTCAAAAACCTGAAACACGCAGCCGAGACATTCACGTGATTAACAAAGGGCGAACAGAAAAGACATTTTAAAGAATGTATGAACAGTGATTTATACCATCAAGCATTTTTGTGCTATAATCCTATATCTTGAAGCTGCACTGAAGTGCATCACTACTTCAGTTTGTGATCTATTTTAAAATTGGAAAACCCTCAGCTGTCGTTGTTTGGAAAAGAGCAACATTAGCATTCAGCTAAACATCTGCTTTTGTGTTCCACACAAGAAAAATAAAGTCAAACTGGTTTGCAATGACATGAGGGAGAGTAAATGATGACAAGAATCTTCATTTTAGGTTGATTTTTTTAATAGAGTAAAAAGGAGAAGTGTGTATTTGACCTCTTCATCTGCATGTGTCTCTGCTGTATAAAATTTGCTCCTGGGTGAGCATCAGGACCGTTACGCACCAGCTTCCTCAACAGTTCAATGTTGGCTTTATTCACCTGAGAGAAAACATACACAACACCAGCTTCATTACAGCAAATTTTTATACCATGTTTTAATTTTAACAGTAAACCTCTATTTAAAAAAAAAAAAAAAAAAAAAAAAAAAGGAACTTAAATTTCCATTTGATTACATTTTAAAGAATTATTTTTGATTACCACCAATTTTGATAAATTTATATTCAGGATATAAAGAAAAATTAAAACAAACGACAAAAGAACTTCTGAAAAATAAAACATTTCATGGTGGCCTATTATTGGCTGTATGTGTGTAAATAAATAAACAATTAAAATTAAAATAAATTAAACTGATCGTTTAAATTAAATTAAGTTTATTTTTTAACTAATTACAATTTAATTAAGCCATTATTTAAAATCCAGAAAAATTAAAACAGATGACAATATAATTTCTGAAAAATAAAACTAAAATAAATAATAAATAATATAAATAAATAATAAATTAAATAAATAAGTTTTAACATAGGCTTAGATTATTTTAATTTAAACCAATTAATGAAACCATTAATTATTAAAAATGTTGAAAAATGCAAATGGAAAACAGAACTGTGGGAAAAAAATAAAACAGATTTACTTGAAAATGTAATTTTGGTTAAACTTTTAATAAATAGTGTTAAACTATATGATTCATGAGCTCAATTAACTACACGTGCTTTTTGTTTATTCTAATTTATTTTAACTATTTAAAACTGAATTTGGGAAAAAGTAGAACAGATTTTATAGGGCCTCTAAAGTAAACATTATTTTGCCAGCTGTTTGACTAGTAAAAATAAGTAGTTGTGTAGATCCACCGCATGTTTCAGCAGTAACGCTGCTCTGACCTTCTCCGGGTAGGTGAGGATTTTGGCGACGTGCACCGGTACAGCGACCTCATCGATCCTCAGGTTCGGATCGGGAGAGATGACAGTTCTGCCTGAGAAATCCACTCTCTTTCCAGACAGGTTACCACGAAACCGCCCTGAAAATAGCAAAACAAGGCAAGCTGATGTGACACATCGATCCTGGAGGCATCTAATGTCAAAACAGCCCAATATAACAATGCCATTTCTGCAGAAACTCGTGGGAAAGGCTGGCAGTTCAGCACAGCCCTTGAGCTCTCAGCAGGTCATACCCTGTTTTCCCTTGAGCCTTTGCACAAAGCCGCGGGTCCATTTCTTGGGTGCCATATTGAGCGGGATGCCCGACAGCTCGCTGTTGATATAGAGAGCGCACTGGAGCTGCAGGAAGTCCCAGTCCTCCATGATCATCTGTGTTTTTGCTCCTGACATACGGTGCTGTGGGTGAACACAGACAATTACGCCACAACTTATTTACAATTCACAAGCTTTAACCTATTAAGCTTATTATCATATGTGACCCTGGACCACAAAACCAGTCTTACTCTTAAGTGTCAATTTTTTCTGAATAAATAAGCTTTCCACTGATGTACGGTTTGTTAGGATCGGACAATATTTGTCTGAGATACAACTATTTGAAAATCTGGAATCTGAGGGTGCAAAAAAATCTAAATATTGAGAAAATCACCTTTAAAGTTGTCCAAATTTACTTCTTAGCAATGCATATTACTAATCAAAAATGAGGTTTTGATATATTTACGGCAGGAAATTTACAAAATATCTTCATGGAACATGATCTTTACTTAATAACCTAATGATTTTTGGCATAAAATAAAAATGGATAATTTTGACCCATACAATGTATTTTTGGCTATTGCTACAAATATACCCCAGCGACTTAAGACTGGTTTTGTGGTCCAGGGTCACATAATAAATATGCAAATTTCTAAGGCCTCTAAATGATCAACAAGATCAAAACTTTGCTGTTAGACCTGTCGCACACAATCTACTACATTGCTTCTGTCATCTGATTGACTGCGTTTACATGCGCACGAATATTGCGATTATTTCCAATAATCAGAGTAAGGACTTAATCGCATTTTGATGTTTACATGTCAAGAGCAAGCTCTTACTCGCGTTTAAATGCAATTTCCATTATTCTTATTATTCGCTAAGAATTGTGGTTAATTTTTTTACTGTCATTATTCACATACCCCACTGGACAGCACAAATGATGGACTCAGAAAGAGCAGTGTTACTGGTCGCTGTTTTAATTAATTTACGTCTAATGCATAATGATTTTGTATGGCTGTATTCCAGGCTTTTTCGGCGCCATAGAAATGTGATGGAATTTGTTTGCCTACGCTGCCGTCGCGTTCTGTTCGCCCTTTCTGGATGAGGGTAAGGAACAGAGACTGCTGGCAGCTTGTTGTGTTTTCCTCAGAATGCGATGCTTTCTTCCCCTCCATCGTTTCTAATCTCCGTATTATTACAGGTGCGTGTCACGTTATTCATATATGTCACAAGCGCATGCGCACTTTGGTCAGAGCGGCAATACTGCGATTAAGGTGTTTGCATGCCTGTATATTCCGATTAAAATCAGCGTACACCACCTATGTTAATATGATTATTCCTGCTGCGATTATGAGCTTAATCACATTATTTAGATCGAAGTATTGCGTTTACATGGGGTAAAGCATAATCGCAATATCGCCAAAATCTCATTATAATCGCATTAAGAGGGTCCATGTAAACGCACTTAGTGATAGTTTAGAGTTTTTTTATCCAGTAAATGGTCTTTTAGTGTAATTGTACAAATGTTCAGCTTCAGCTGGTGCTTCACTTGTCTTTTTGACGTCAAATCTTTACTGATTTTTCTCAAGTAAACATTAGAATAACTGTAGTCATATTTCCTAGACCGAAGCAGCTCGGCTTTACTTGATTCTCCAACAATCTTTTTTTTTTTTTGAAAACTCAGTGCGTCTCAAATCTGGTCATCAGGATCTCCTGAGGAGCGTTTGTTTCCAGAAGCTTTACTTTCACTGTTCCTCAGCGGAGGAACGATCTTCTGAGGAGCGTTTATTTCTTCATCTCTCAATCAGCACTGGATTGCATTGCATGATATGTTTGGATCATTTCAATCTCATCTTACCAAAGACAAATTATTGGAGATATAGAATGATGACTGATATCATTATCGTTTTATGTATCTACTCTACTGCTCATTAATTTACATTACAAGCATTATAATTACATCACTTTTTATCAGCATCTGCACCAAATTGCATATTTTTGCTCATTTTGAGTCACTATAGAAATAATTGGTGTCTAAAAGTTCAACAAACTGTTAAAAAATGTAGGGTTTTCTGACTATTATTCAATCTGTCAGGCTTTACAGGGTTAATAACCTCCTGATTGGCCAAAAAAGACATTAGGCGGTCAAATATTTCCATATAATGGCAATGCAAATTTCCTTAGTCTCTTATTTTCATAGCGCAACTCACTGATGCCATCCTGTGACTCAAAACAGTAAGAGACTCCCATACGAACAGCCTCTGAGGACCTATTTGCTCAACAAAGCTATATCATTCACAAATTTTGTGTAATTACAAAGATCACTTATGACAAATGCAGCCACTTTAATTGGCAATAAAGCTTTGCACAGTAGATCTGCAACAACTAAATGATAAAATCAATAATCGACAGCAAATCTGATTATTGATTAATAATTGTGTCAACACACTGCTCAGAAAACACACGCCAGTCATGTCACATTACAGTAGTGAATATCTCATTTACATGGACAAAGCACATGATTAATCCATCCAATAATTGTTAGTTGCAACCTGGATTGTTGAACTGCTGTTTGGCATCTCAAACAAATCTAATCATGTGACCTGCGTACCTTCTTGATGACATCATTGAGGAAGATGATTTCCGTTAGCTTCATGGTCAGATCATCCTCATTAGTGCCCGATTTGAGGTCGCTGACGACGGAGGGCCGGATGCAGAGAGGCGGCACTAACAGGCGTGTCAGGATGAGGTCAGCGGGTTTCCCAGATTCTGGGTTCATCAGCAGAAGAGGAACGTCCTCGTTAGGAATCCTCCGGAAAAGGTTCAACGAGACCAGAGGATTGAGATTTTCCTGGATGACAAGAGAAGAGGAAATACACAAACCTTAAGTTATATCAGATAAGGGTGAGTGATTTTACAGAAACCACTATTTCACCAGCAGTGCTCTGATTGGTGGATATTAACCTGTGCTCTGGTCAGTAGTGGCTCCACTTCTTTATTGTGCTCGATGGCAATATCAAACGACTGGAGGAAATCAGACACCATGGGATCGATGACCTTCTTTGTGGTCTTGTACTTCTCATGAATGATCTTCAGCAAGCCACATTTCTTTACAGGGCCTAAAGAGACATTAGCCACTTACTAATTCAAGCTACTGCAACTTTCATCACATTATAATAAATAATCAATGCGGTATTCATCCATCCGTTGTTTTACCATTAAATGCGCTGCAATGCACACATGTGGTCTTCTTCCTGCATTTGTCAGAGATCTTCTTCTTGAGGCCACGCTTCTGCAGGTACGCCAGTCCAGGTCTACGCAAGTAATCCAGAAACTGAAGCTTTTCCTCTTTGGTGAGAAGAATGTGAGAACACGTCTTACAGATCATCTGAATGAAAGAATATTTAAATAAGATTTGCACAAATATAATAAAGTCGAATAACACAACAACTATATTTAAAGAACACAACTAATAATATAATACAAATCATTATATTCTATTTAGAAGAATGTGTATGGTATTACAATAATACAGCATTATAAGAATACAACATATATCATGACAGAAATATGCAACAACAATCTGAGAAAAAATAGAATTGCATTTTTATAATAGTACTAGATTTATATTATTATAAATCAATACTATAAAACAACATAACAGTTTAAATGATAAAATATGTAATAATTTGATTTTAAAAATATTTATACTCATATGATTTACATTGTATTACTATTATTATTCTAGGTTTTGTGGCATTTAATATAAAATATAATATATATTTAATAAAATAAAATATAATATAAACAATACAAGAATCAAGTATATTAAAAATAACATTTATATATAAATACTAATTTTACATTATGGTTAATATTGTATTATATATTATTATTACATTTCTGGTTATTAAAGAATCTTATATTCTCACATCATGTTTATATTACTTTATGTCAATAAAATAAAATATCAAATTACATCATATAAATCCTAATAGCATACATATAAATTTATAATATACCGATCTGGGCCATATTTCAACATAGATGTGATATTGAAGCCGACAGCAAATCTGATGTAAACCACTGTTCTGACACATTCTGCACTTGCCTGCAGGATCCCAATAATGGCTTTAAAGTATCCGACATGAAAGCAGGGCAGCTCCAGGTCCAGATACCCGTAGTGACCGAGACAGTCGGCCAGGTTCTTCCCGCAGGTTTCACATGGTCTGTCCTTCTCGCTGGTACCCTAAACACCAGAAAGATGATTAAGCCTCTTTTAATCATGTAACAAGTCATTTTTCTGCTTTATTATGAATGTAGTATTCCTATTTGCTTAGTCACCATGCGGTGGTCCAGGACTCCATACTGCAGCGGTGTGTGGCTGGTGTCTTGACTGTAAAGGTTCTTGCTGACCACCTGAATATGAGCCTGTTGTCTCATCTGCTCTGCTGACTTCATGCCAAAACAGATGTGACTTCTAATAAAACAAGATAAACAGACATCAGTACAGCTTTTACATGCATGAACACACTTACATATGCATGCACAGTCAGCTAAACAGATAGACAGACAGCTAGTTTGACAGATAGGCATATTTGTGTGTCAAGTTCTGATGAAACATGTTTATCCTGCATGCAAGTCTCCAACTTACATCTTTTTGGCCACATCCGTCTCTCTAAACTGCTCCTTCACCATGACTGCGGCGCGTTCACGCAGTCAGCGTGGGAATACAGTGAAACAAATATTAATAGAGTGATATATGCGTAAACTAGAGAGTTTAATGAAGGTCTGATCCTTCTGCCACATGCAGCTCCGCTTTGACGTCAGTGAGCGTCCATGCGTCTCTCATGAAAACCGAGCGCGTCACGACGCCTCATCCGCGCTCAGCGCCATCTACCGACGGGGAGGCGCTCGGTTATTTCTGGATTTAGGCAAAAAAACAACAACATTAACTTCACATGTAAATTAATGTGAATTACATACATTTTGGAGTTTAGTTGTATGTATTTTTAATGGTATTACAGTCAGTGTCCGCAGTAAAAGGAGGTTATTTTTAGAAAGAACCAGCAGATGTCACCGTTTTCTTATTTATACAGTGATAGACACGGGTAAAAAAAAAAAAAAAAAGTACAAATACAATATACAAAATCAATATAATTTTTTTTTAAATACACACATCAATATTAATCAAATAAAAAAAAAAAAAGTAAAATAAATAAGATCGAGCGATGCCAGTTCTCATGATATCAATCATTTCAAGTTATTCCATACTGATTATGACTGAAAAACCTTCAATAATTACGTTCAATGAGACTTATGAACACAGGAAAGCCAAGCAGGTGTTAATTAGCAAAATGATTCATTTATTCAAGTGTCTGATTTGCATATTCCAGCTCTGTTTGACACTATTGAACTCCTGCAAATCTGATGCTAAATTAACAAGTGCTTTCATTTTAAACCTTGAAGACGTCAAACGTCCTCACTTGTTGAAAATGCTCATATATGTTTATATTTCCCTCTAATAATGTGCACATTTCTGTGTAGGTTAAGTTTACGTATCTATAAGCAAACATTTATTTAATTTATTTTCCTGTCATTTCTAACATATACAGACATCACTCACTCACCTGCTGTCTGGCTCATTTTATCACTGAACCAAAGAGTATAGAAGCCCAAGGGATCATGGGAAATGCCTCCAATCAGGGAGAAATGAAAACATACCTGATTATAGTATAAAGTGGATCACAAATATAAAACTATAATGTTAGTTATTCTGTGATGCTGGATTAGCGGCGGTTGCCAGTGAGGAATTTGAACGTTCAGTTTGCCGCCAAAATAACGGTTAATCGCTCAACCACAGCTCAAACTGATGTCGCTGAAGCCTCTCTCTGGAGATGGAGAAGACTTCCAAATTCACTGGAAATACATCGTTAAACCTCAAAACAAGTGTATATTCCCTCTCTCCGTTTACAGTAACTGAACGAGCGGCATCTGCTTGGTTTTTCCTTCACAACGAGTCGCTTTCCAGACCCTTCACGCTCTCTGTTCCTCTGTGGTAACCAGCTGCTAACCTCCACACGATCTGAGTCCATCACAACTTTCATAAGTGACGTTACAGCAGTAAACAAAGGTATATCATAATCACTATTTAACAATCTGTTTGTTTACATTCTGCGTTAACCGTCTGCTCTAGCTTGAGTAGTAATTTGGCATTTTGTAGCTATTATTGGCTCGTGATAGTAGAATGATTCAGATTCAGTGTGCCGATAGGTGGCGCTGTCTGATTGGGGTTTGTTTACAGCTAGTTTTGCGAGGAATAACGTACTAACCCTAACCAAATCAAGCTTTATATAATAGCTTGACTGTGTTAAGATAGTCAGCATTAACGCTACTTGACTTGACTTGCTACTACTTGCACTCTATTCATTACCAACTGCTTGTTTTCTATAAAAAAACTACCTTTAGCTTCTCTATAGTTTTTCTATTCTATTTATTCCTTTTCTTTTTATTTATTATACAATTAACAAAAGCAAAAAGGCCTCTAACACTAGCTTGCTCTATTCTTTTTTCTATTCTGTACATTTTCTTTTTATTTATTATATAATAAAAAATAAAATAAAAACCTTGCTACGTGTACTGCCTTAGGCTAGCTGAGACTTGTTATAGCACTTGCGTATCATTACTCTTTTGTTGATTTTGATTGCTTCCATTGTCCTTGTTTGTAAGTCACTTTAAAGCGTCTGCCAAATGACTAAATGCAATGTACTGTACTGTACAAATTTGTTAATAATAATAATAATAATAACATAAATTATTCTTACTATTAATTACAGTAAAAATGATTACAATTATGATATATTAAGGTAATTTATATTTCCTCATATAGAGCATTAACAAAACTTTGCCTCTTTTTTTTTAACTTTACAAACAAATCCAAGAATTGCACGCAAAATGCCTCTCATCTCTTGCAAAATGAAGCTCTACATTCAAAATATCACAAACACGTCTCAAAAGCAAACATTTGTCTTCCGTTGCAAACACCTTTGCCATAATATTATATTTTTTGGATTTATCATATACACACAGTTATTCAAAACCTAAAGTTCTTTCATGAGCTGCTATGTACATTTCTGTACAAGATTGAAAGTATCGGCAGAGATGTTCAAAAATTCTCGAAAGCAAGACTGAAACCAAACTTTTTTTAGTGTAAGCTTTCATGTTTGTGAATACAGTATTACACAGTATGGAAAAAAAAGAAATGCATCAATCATAGTTGTGTAGATGTGTATTTATAGGCCTATTCTAAAGCCATGATTGGTTGCTGTTTGAAAAAGAAAATCAAGATACTTCCTTTTAGATTTGTGTGTGTTTCATAGAGAATTGTGTGTTGTGTTTTGCAAAAAGTGTTTTATGAAATTGAGTCAAAGGCTGAGAATTAGTGTATGGTTTTGCAGATCTGGTGTGTGGTTCTGGTGTTTGAGAGTAGATTTTGAGGAAAGATTTTGTGCGTAAGCAGTTTTTAAAAAAGTGTAATCTCGCACACCGTAGACCTTCAGTAATATGTTTTGCCGTCGGACAGTGGATTTCAATGGAATGTGATTTCATATTCGTGTTCAGTCTGACTCCATGAATCTGTTAAACAATTCACATGCACATGCTTTTAAAAACCTTTTAAAATGTCCAGGAAAGGCTCTGTCTCTGTATTACAGCAGTGTTCTCTGAATGATGCAGACAGCTAATGGGATCCAGCAGAGAGACTAAAAGAGATGTTTTCAGTGTGGAATAATTTAATTTCTGTGTCTATGTCAGAGGACGTGCAATGATTTATTCATCTGTAGTTTGTTTATGGCATCTGTTGAGATAAAGGAAGCTTTAGTTAAGTTAACGGCTGACTTACAGGATGCAGAGTCTCATTAATGTGCTTTTATCCACAATAATCGTGTAATGATTTACTGTAAATGCATTTTAAACTGCACGTGAGACGGGTTATTGTAGTTTTTACTGCAGTGAATATTGCTGTGGTTATGCTGATTTTTGAAAGCCTTGCAAGTCTTTTGGGTTTGATATTTGTTCAAATTTAGTTTTGTAGAGGAAATGATGAATAAGTAAAGTGTGTGTGTGTGTGTGTGTTGTGAGTATGTGGATATTATGGCACCGTATGTGGGGGATGTGTGTGGATAGGAAAATGCATGTGTGTGTGTAAAGCATGAGTCAGTAATGGACACTCCGAGTTGAAGGAGAGGTCAGGAATATGAAAGGCAGTGTGTGTCAGAGGAGAGGAGGGTTATAAAAAGGCTTTTATCACGAGAGCACTGACCATTACTGCCTCATCACAACACCCTGTGTGTGTTACTGTAACTCTGATTGTGTGCATGAAAGTAACTAATGATATTTTCACACAGCAGCACACAAGTCCTGCTCAATGCTTTACTGCAACACATGCATCGACACTAATCAATATTTTGTTGACTTTTCCTGCAAATACTTTAGCAGCACCATATCATAAATTATATGTTATTATGCAGATTACATTTCTCACATTATGGCAAACAGCTGCTTTGAAATATAATTTTTGAAATATAGTTTTAATATCAAGTGTTAAAACAAATAAATGTTTAATTATAAAATATATATTGAAATATTTTATTAAAATATGATGTAATATATAATATTCTAATAAAATATGAATTAGCTGAAATTTAGGTTAGCTAATAAGAATAATTATTTGGCATTTTTAAATGAATTTTGATGCTTTTGAAGCGTCAACAACAAAAAAAAAAATCCAAAGCAGCTTGCGTTTAAGTTATGCATCACATGCATTCAAGTGTATCACGAGACATGACCCAGACACCTGTAGTCTGTGTATGTGTTTCAGGTAGGTGCTTTGTTAATGTTGTTACTGAAGGACACAATCCTCTCCGGGAGATTAAGGTCAGTGTGTGAAGAGTCAGTGACATATGTTAGCATTTAAGCTTTAGTTAGTGTCTGTGCAGCCATTGTGTGTCCTGAAGCTTTACTGTGCTGGTGTGAGATTCAGCAGCGATGCATCACTGAAACAGCTTAATTCAATTATCATGCTTTATGTTATGGTCATTATATTAAATTAAAGTTTTTTTTTTATTTATAAAGCTATGATTTAAATGTTGCATACACAGCATGCAAATAAATAAATAAATAAATAACATAATGAATATGAATTTTAAACAAAGATTGTTTTGTCTTGTTTTCTAATACAATTGTTTTCTAATCTTTTTTTTTGTTTTCAATCAATCCTTTTTGTCCGAATTAAATCAATTTACTTGAGATGCAAAATAAAAAAAAAATGAAATTGAAAATATTTTTTAAAAAGGAAACATTTTGTTTCAACATTTTTGATTTTCAGTTAGTTTTAACTTGATGTATTAAATTAACTAAACTAAAACTGATATAAAAAATTAATAAAAACTATATAGAAATTTAAAAAGCTAAAAAAAAAACACAACAAAATTACTTAACTCATTTGAACTCAAATGAAAACATAAAATAAAAATTAATTCAAAATATTAATAAAAACTATAATAGTATCTTGATACTAAAACGACACTGGTTGTATTTTCAAACTTTGAAACAAACTCATCGTGTAGACATTTACATTTAGAGAACATTGTTGTGTTTACTTTAATTTATTTCTTAAATTTTCTTTAATTGGTCTCAAAAACAACTTTAAAAAAGTTTTAAATTTACCTTCATAAAACCTGCAGAAACGCTGTATAAATATCATGCAGTATCTAGTAAGCTAGTATTGCACTCAGTATAATTTAAGTCACTTTTAAAATAATTTATTTAAAGCTGCAGTCCGTAACTTTTTTGGGTTAAAAATGATCCGAAATCAATATTTGAGTAAGTACATAACCAGCCGGTGTTCAAACGTATCGCCTTACTTTAGCCCAATTCACAACGGTTAACTTATAATATTGTTTTCTAATTTGAGTGATACGGGTAGGTTTTCACGGGAAATTCGAGCACTGCGTCATTACGTCACATCTGTAAACATAAAGAAGTTTTCCCGGCTAGTATTCTATCGCATGTGAGGATCCTGCAGGAGGCAGATCATTTATAGCTTTTTCTCACAGCAGCTGGAATAATTAAATGTGTCATTTTGATGGCGGATTGTAATCCAGAAAGGATTATGTGTTTATGAAACACATGTGAATGAAATTAAATTATATTCCAGTTTTAAATGTGCTTCTGATTACAGACAGCCTGGGATTACACAAGATTTGTATTTTAAAGAAAACCAGTTCAAAGGGAGCATAGTTGTTTTTTGGGATAAAATAATTTCTTAATATGAAATTCGAATGGTGTGAAAATTAGAGATTAGACTGTACAGAAATTGAAATCTACACGCTAATACACACTATACTCATTGTCACGCAATGCTGATGTTGTTAACATTAATAATTTGAGAATAAAGTATAACAATAATAATAATTTGCACGGTTAGATATGAGTTAATTACCATTGGTAGCACGATTTATTGTAATGTTTTTTCCTCCGTTGGTCAGAACAAACGTGGCAGACTTGTTACTTACTTGTTCAGATGGCAATATACGGTGAAAATTCTTATTTGGCTCATATATTCCAAGAAACTGTGATTCCTGAGTACAGTATCCACACCGGTGTGATGACTGACAGACTTACACACATACTCCTCAAAACATCAGATTCATCCGCGCTGTTCCAGGTTTTCAAACAGTGATGGTGACAAAGAGGTAAATCTTACGGACTGCAGCTTTAAGCATTTAGAAAGAAAATCTGGAAACTGAGTAAACACCTCCATGCTGATGTAAATGCATCATTTTTTATGTATCAACCTTAATCTCTCTGTGGTTTTTGAAGGGTCATATTGCAGACGTGGTTTTAGCATCTAACTTATCTTCATATACTCATGCACATGTGATGCTGTTCTGTCAGCCAATCAGAGCTCAGCCTACAGCTGCACCAGAGGAAGCATCAGATTCTGTGGTGTGTGGCACTTTATCGCTCATTAGAGCTCAGCACACCTGCATGGGATAATATTCATAACACTTTTACATTCTACGCGGCAATCTGCGAGATCAGAACCTGCTGCAGGCTATAAATAACAGCTGAAGAGGAAATATGAACGTGTGTTTGCATGCTGTCTGCTTCGGCATGTGAGAGAGTTACTGTGACTGACATTTTATTAATTGATTCAGATCATGGCCCTTTGACGAACCCACATGTTTAAATCTTCTCAGCCATACCTGAGCGCAAATACACAAATGTGCTTCTAAAAATATACCCACATGCAAATCATGTGTGTTATTCTGTATAAGCACGATTCAGATCAAACCAAGACATTTAAAGGGATAGTTCACACAAAAATGAACATTTTGACATTATTTACACTCTCGTCATTCTGAGACTTATTTTCTTCTGTGAAACATGAAATGAGATTTTAAGCAGAATGTCAGAAGCATTTCTTACAATGAAAGTGAATGGAAACAGACCTGAAACCATATTTTGGGATGCGTTTACGGTGGTTTTTGGACTTGCTAAACATCTCAGGCTAGGAACAACATGAAGGTGACTAAATGACCAAATTCTCATTTTCAACAGTCAGCTGTTCAGTGCAAAGACATATAATGGCTTAATTACTCACATGAACCTCACTGTAAAAAAAAAACTAAAAAAAAAAAACTGTAATTTTACAGTATTTTTCTGTATTTTTCACAGTTTTTTTTCCCTGTGTTTTTGAAATACGGGGGAAAATTGTAAAATTACAGAAATAGACTGTTTGCATGTGTAAAACCTCATGCATAAACCCAAACAGCAGTGATGTGAATGGCTTGAACGCATGTCACGTCTTCAGACGGGCCGAGGAAGTCATTTGTCGTGTGTGTCCGCAGGTCCGCAGGCTTGTGTATATTTGCATATGTGAAGATTGCAGAAAGGCTGCATGTGCAGATAAGTGGAGACAGGCAGAAATCAATGCAGATGGTGACCTTTAACACAACTCGTGACCCTTATTGTTCAGTCCTGTCTTTCATACACACACACACACACACACACACATGCACGTAGTGGCTGGGAAACATGCATTAAACCAAACAGAAAAGTGCTAATTCATAAAAATCTATGTTCATAAAAATATTAACTGTATATATACAGTTTAAGATTACACTGATCGCATGAGACATATGGAATGATTTTTTTTTTGTGCTACTTTTATGGTTTCTTTTTGTCCTTTTAGGAGCTTGACAATGTGTGTGTGTGTGTGTGTGTGTGTGTGTGTGTATCTGTATAATTTTGAAATGTTATATACATGTGTGTGAAGTAATTACATTTTTATACATATACAAAATATAACATACTATATATATGTGTATGTGTGTACAGCATACTTTTCTTTTTTTTACATATTAATTTTGATAATGTTTTTAATTGCCAGAAGCTGCAGTGTCTGAGTATCAGGTGCCATTTATTATATTGATAAGGAACACAATGGAAAGAATCCTTTGACTTCTGACAAGCTGAAATGAAATCTTCATTCCAGGTACACTGCAAGTACATAAACCTGTCAAGATATGATAGGGACTCTCTCTCTCTCTGTGTGTGTGTGTGTGTGTGTGTGTGTTTGTGTGTGTGTGTGTGACGTCAGCACTCAGTCAGGCTGCTGCTGCCGCGGATATCAAACATGTTCTTTGTTACTCTGAGCTTTACACCGGAGAACCGCAAAACCCGGAGACCGGAGCACATGCGAGGAACGATTACTACCACTTCAGTCTGGAAGACATGACAGTAGACACACAAATAGCCTTAGCCATATATATTTTATAACAGATAAAATGTAATGTTAAATTTATAAGTCTCTCTCACACACACGCACACATTTAATAGATTTACATTTAGATGGCTATTTTAAAATAATTTATTCAATTAATGTAGAGAATGCAACATTTGAAAGGTTTTAGATGTGTATGTAGGTTATATAATATAAATGTATATTATTCATGTACATTATTATTTTATTTATTAGTATATATAGATCAGTTAATATTAACTATATATTACTGATGCACATAATTTATTAGAATGTTATATATCCATATTAGAATATGTGATATTATACATATATAAGTAAATATTATTATTAGGCCTACTTTTATTTATTATCATTATGGTTACTATATATACAGTATACATATATATGTGTGTGTGTGTGTGTGTGTGTGAAGATGCTGTTTATTTACATTTTTATATTAATTTAAATGCTACTTTGAGATATATATATTAATGATGAAGATGGAACATTTGAAAATTGCTCTATTTTTAAACGTCTATGTAGATGTTTTTTTGCTGCTTACACTTGCACAATTTGGGTCATTGTACACTCGACGCCCCAGAAGTATTTGGATTGGTTTTCCGCCAGGATCCAGGATCTTCTGAGTCCATGTCGTGTTTTCCATCCGCCCGCAGTGTGTCTGTGGAAATAGAAAGAGCTGGATGTAATGTGACACTGGAGCAGAGAGATCATGAGAGAACACAACATACTTCAACAGCGCGGCGGATATTATCACTCCTCCTCCGGCGGGATTTAACCGGTAAGAGCCTTTTCAGCTTCGTTATGGTTTTGTTCTGGTTTCTGGTTCTGGATAATGAAAGAGTTGATCATCTCCATCCTGCTGGATAGGACCGGGACTCGCGTGCAGTCCGGCGGGATCGCGATGCGCCGTGATTCGGATCATTCGGGCGATTCGGATCATTAATTGATGTTTGGATGATTCAGGCGATTCATTCTGCTCGGTTCTGGCGTTATTACACACACATACGCGTTTATTCCATTCATAAAATCCCGCATTTTTCACTGCATTCGCTAAATGTTTGCGCGTGCACTTTTACGTTAGTCCTAATTTTACTATCCTGCTTTTATTTACACAAATAAGTACTTTATATGTTTATTTTGTGTTAAGATTTGTTGTTGCATTCGTCTGTACCATAACAGTTATAGTAACACGCACAGTGTAAAGTGTTACCTCAGTTTTCTTAAAGTGAAAACACTTTAAGCAAACTTTTAAAGTCATAAATGTGTTGTTTTTTTGTGGGTAAAAGTTAAAGCAAGTGTGTGTGTTTGTGTGTGTGTGTGTGTGTGTGTGTGTGTGTGTGTGTGTGTGTGTGTGTGTGTGTGTGTGTGTGAAGATGCTGTTGTTTCACGCCTGAACATCTGTGCAGAAACAGCAAGAACCAAAAACCTTCCTGCTTTTCTCTAGTTGAGTCACTGACCTGCCCTTAAATTCCACTTTACTGTGAGTGGACTTTAATCACCAGTGATTGTACTGAGTTGCATAATGTTCTATTTGTTCTATTGCGGTTTGTGCATAATTAAAAACGAACTCGGTCATCATTCTTGGTAAGCGTGCTCTTGCTCGGAGAAAGGAGTGATGTAAGCCATTGCAAGCTCTGATCACATCTCTGGTGTGTTTGTGCACTCGCTGTCCAGAAACAGGAAGACCAGACGTGAATCCGAGGAGGGATTTTACGGCCACGCTCTATCCGTCCTCCTTGACGGGCCCCAGAGAGTGTGTAGCGAGGGGGTCGTCTGTCCTATTCACTTGTAAATGTGGACAAAAGACACATTGACACTGAGCAGTGTTGTAGCACGTGTGTGTTCGATCGTTTGTTAACTCTACTTTCAGTCTTACACACAATGCTGTGAGGCTTTATCAAGTCAACGCTGGTGGAAATGTCATTTTGATTGAACGTGAAGGTAAATTGTTGTGTTTGTGTAAACATCCTCTCGTTGCTCTGTTTGTAGACACTAAAGCGGCTACAGTCGTCCAGAAGGTGAGAGAGGTCTTATTTTGGCTGTGTTTTGGGTGTAATCTGCGTTGAGATAATCTATCTTGCTCCGCTGCGATGAGACGCCTGCGAGTCGGTCTACATCAAACACACACACACACACACACACAGGGGTCAGGTCAGATGGCTAGTAGACACCCAACGCTAAGATCTGTGGAAAGGTCACTGACCTCTGCCTTCGTCCAAAAACACATCCGTTTGCACAGATGCCACACAAACATCGCCTCCCAAACAATATCCTGTTTAATTAAAAACAAATAATTTACTAAAGGCGTTTGCTTGCTTAATGACACATGAATACATGCAATGATCAAGCACCAAATATGGCTAAAAATTGGCTTCCTGGGAAGTACAATGTAAGTTTATTTGTGTGATAAATATAAATATTATTGACACACACATATATATATATATATATATATATATATATATATATATATATATAAAAGAAATGTTACCAAATAAAATTATTAACTGTGAAAAAATAAATAAAATACATAATAATAAAATACAAATGATTATTATGCAAATAAGGAAGTGCAGTTTTTGTAATCCAATTAAGTGCTAAACTGAAATAGTAATACATTTCTGTCATAGATTCTTTATCTTCGAAATTGGGCAGTCATATGTTAATGAGCTCATGGTTGATAATCATTAATCATGATTCTTCATTTAAATTCAGGTATGATATTAACAATTATAATACTTATGAATTAGACAAACTTTGTACTTAGTTTCTCTCTGTCTTGTCTTTCTTTCATGCACAAACACAATACCATAATATTCATGTTACTCTATCAGTTTGTAGCCACTTACATTAGGGATGGGTTACAATTGTTAACTAGTTGTTGATTGGTGAGATTCAGTTTTTTTTTATGTCTTTGGATGCTTAATTTAGCTTGTTAACATTGTGCTGCTATATCTGTAGAAAGTGTAAAACCCTAGATCACCACACTATACCTGAGACACACAACCTGTGTCTCCACCTTTTATTGTTGTCCTCTGTTACTGTACATGCAGCAGATGTGTTTGGCCCTTTCCGAGTGTTTCACCTGTGCTGTCAGGTGTGTTTTCAGATATGTGTTTTCATATTTTCCCGGGCTATGAGATGTGTGTTTGAGATTGGCGCTGTTTGAGAGAGCCGTGCAGCTCGTCTGCAGTCTATCAGCACTCATTGGCTGAATTGAAAGTGTCTCTCTGTGACTCGGTGCACTCAGCCAAATGGGTTTGATACACCAGATCCTTGAGTAAAATTGAGAAGAATTGCCAAGCCGGTGTCTGAGTGCACCGGATCCAGCTAATGGACGTCCAGAGGCCGACAAAACAGACCTTTACGAGTTCGTCCTGTGAGAGAGATCCTGTAATCACTGCACATTTACATCATAGACAGATTATACTTTCTTTTCTTTCTTTTTTTTAAATTAGCTATCGGTATTATTATAATAATGCTAATTGTACAGATTAGACAAATAATTATATTGTACTGTAAACAAACAAATTAATATTCTAATATTTAATAATACATATTATTATTAAATAGTACTAATGTACTGTAAAGTAAATGGAATATTTCATAAAACATTATTTGTTTAATAAAGTAAATAGAATAAAAATATAAAGTGTTATTTTAATAAATTAAATATATTAAATATTGAAATGAGTATTTCATTATTATTTCATAGTACATTAATAATAATAAATTATTATTAATAAAAAGACTATAGTATATTTCATAAACTGTTGTTAGTATATTAAAATATATATATAGTGTTATTTTAATAAAAATCAAATATTTAAATATATTTTTAGTATTCTTCATAGTACATTAATAATAATAATAATTGTTGTTGTTGCTATTATTATTAAAACTTACTGCTGTACTTTGAAATAAATGTAATATTTCATAAAATGTTATTTGTATAATAAAATATAAAGTGTTATTTTAATAAAAAAATATATTTAAATTATACATTAATAATGATAAAAATAATAATATGATGATTGTTATTAAATATTACTGTTGTACTATGAAATAATGGAATATTTCGTAACATTTTAGTTGTAAAATATTATTTAATACTTAAATATAGTATTTAAATATTTACATAACAGTATTCATTTTCTTTCATGGTACATTAGTAATATTACAAGAATTTTGTCTTATTTTTTTCTCAAGTCCTCAAGAAATTGGGTGGTCTTATGTTAATGAGCTCATGGCTGGTTTCAGTAAATGATCTGTGCACTAGAGATGTGAACGGTTGCGTATGTCAGATCCTGTTTTTGTGATCGTACCTGTCTGACAGACTGCCGCGGGTTCAGATGTTTCAGTCAAACTCTCAGTGACGTGATGCTGTTTGCTGTCCTGTCTGTCGGGCTTCTGAAAACAAGAGTGATTTTATCTGTTCTCAGCCGGTGTGTTTTCAGTCTGTGAGTCAGTACGAAACGCTCGCAAAACAAGCACTTATCAGCTGCTGAGCAGAGGTCAGTGATGTTATTGTGTACAGTATTATGAGACACACAGACGCTTCTTCACTTACACACAGAGTTAAACATACGGCTGACTCCAGATCAGTCAAATTCTTCAATGATGTAATTACGATTATTTAAAAAAAAAAAAAGTTTAGTTTCAACAGCCCTTACTTAAATTGACGTAAATACTATAGGGGCTTAGCAGCTAGAGTTTGTTAATATTTTATACTTAATTTGGTTGCCCTATTTATTCTCAAAGGCAAAAAATTCAAAGTCTACTGAAATAAATTCATGAAAAATGGCATTTAATATTCATTAACTGTACACTACCAGTCAAATATTTGTAATATGATTTTAATGCTTATGAAAGAAATCTCTTCTGCTCACCCAAAAACAGTAATGTTGTGAAATATTACTACAATTTAGAACGGTTTTCTATTTGAACATATTTTAAAATGTGCTGGCATATTAGAATTATACTGTATGAATGAAATTTGCATCTCAGGAATAAAATGCGTTTTACAATATATTTACATAGAAACAGTCATTTTAAATTAAAATAATATTTCAAAATTTTTACTGTATTTTTGATCAAATAAAATTGCAGCGTTGGTGAGCAGAAGAGACTTCTTTCAGAAACATTAAACATCATTAAAAAAAAGACAGTCCACTTGTCAGTGAGAGGCAATCAACTAGAAAAATTGACATTTATTGAAAAATGAGATGTGCATGGTAGAGTAGATCAGCCGAAGGAGGTTTTTAGTGTAATATATTGTGATTTGAGATGTTTTGAGGGCGATTGCTGGTCGATAGATGTGTGTGAGGGAGAGGGTGAGTCCGTACATGTTTGATCTTAACGTCTGTGATCTTCCATCACAAATCCTGAGCATCTGCAGACCCCTGACATGATGACGTCTCGCCTGACTGCGTCTCCATCACAATGAAATGGAAGCGTTCCAGTGCGCTGAACACCGGCAGATCACAGCCATTACTTTCCTTCATCCTGAAAGATGATCGTCTGTGTGTGTTTGCAGATAAAACGCAACGGAGAGTAACAGAATAAACAGCCAGACATGTGTGTTTCTGTAAGGGTGGAGCTGTTTTCGTCTCTCAGTGATCAATGATCGAGGTGCCAAAGCTCATAAAGTGAGGGAATGAAGCGATGGGAGGAGAAGGAAACAGGAGGAGGATGAAAGTCAGTCGCTTATGAGATCAGGACCGCAAAGGCATCCTGTGATTGTTCACACTGATCTGTCTTATGATTCATGATTCTAGGCGTTTTATTATTGTGATTAAAATCAGCTCCGTAGCTGAAGCATTGTTATGATACTGATTCATAATGCTGATAGTTGTGATTGGATGAGCTGCGTTTGAAGTCGTCGTATAATAGCTGGTTATAGCGCTTCAGTTCTGTGTTCATGCAACAAATGTGAACGGTCTGCTGATAAAATACGTAATCGGTTCTTGTGTTTAGTGCTTTGGTCAGTGTTAGTTCTCTCTCTAGTGGAGCAGGAATTGGTTGGGATCTGCATCAGGGTGAGTTGGGAATATTTCAATAGCGTTTCAGTATGTGAGATATGAAATCAGATCCATATATGGAGAAACTGTAGTTCACTAAAACTAAAATACTGAAATAAAATCTAAAAACGTTCTATACCTATAAAATACATATATAAAAACCTATCTTACTAGGCAGTGTTTCTCATTTTTGTTTAAAGTTTAAGTGTAGAATAACAAACACTTAAACTTAATTTAAAAATTCAATAAAAATTACATAAACACACAACAAAATTACTAAAATGAAAACAGGAAAACTAAATCTGAATCACATTTAGATTTTCATTACTTGAAATAAAATAAAACCTTAAAAAAAAACTTAATAAAAAATATGTAGACATATAAAAAAAAAAATATATATATATATATATATATATATATATATATATATATATATATATATATATATAAAAAAATTGACAAAAACACACAACAAAATACTAAAACTTTAACTAAAATTAAGAATATAAAAATAAAATATAATTCAAAATATTTATGAAAACTATCTGTGATTAAAATAAAAGCACTACTATTAGATAATGGTTTGATTTTGAAGGAAGAAAAATGTAAAGTGTGACTTTATAACCATCAAAAACTTAATCTCAGATTTTAATAATGAGATGTCTTATGTAATTGATCATCTCAGATTATTTGAGTTTTGCTAATTTATTAGGTTTTACAGATTATTTTGATGAAAGTTTCCGAACAATGTCTCTGAAGAATCATTCACAGTAAGACCAGGAACAGGAATCAAGAGAATAAACACGGTCAGTTTTGATTTCCTTTAGTTTTTAATAAGCGTTTGATGAAATTCACTTTTTGAAACAATCACACACAGACTGAATAAAAGGGATATTTCAGACAAAAATGAAACTTCTGTCATCATTTACTCACCCTCATGTTGATCTAAACTCGTGTGTGTGTGTGTCTCAATCATAAATAGCAATATTTGCCAGTGTAAAAAACAAAAACAGCTTTATATTATTTGCCATATATTCCCTGAACTCTATAATGTCAGCTTTTTTGCTTCTCAGGTAAATGCATCTTGTTTTAAACAAGACATAAATACTAATTTAAAAAGGGTTTTACTGTACAAAAGTTCGTAATGACCTTGTGAAGCTGCTAAATAAACAACATAATTTGTTGTCCATATGACTTATGCACTGAACTCATATGATAGTTTTGTGTGTGCGATATTGTTTTATGCAAGTTGCTTTGGTTAAAATTACCTGCAAAATGCAAGAATATATCATTTAAGTGCAAAATTTCCATTTAAAAATCCAGCATACAGGTTTGTTTGAGTACATGCCAGCATTTTCTTTTAATGACCTTTTATCTAGACTTCTAAGAGGAAAAAAGTAAAGAAATATATATCATTTCCAGCACATGTGAACAACAAAAGAGCAGTCTGCGCAGTCTGAGCGCATGCACTGCGTGGATTTGCATGTGAACACAGGCGGATGGAAATGCACAAACAGTTGTTGAGCTCTGCCTCTGAGAGCGTGTGATGTGTTAACCGGCTCTGAGACGTCATGCAGGGGCTCTTCTGCGCTTTCACGGTTAAACGGTTATCTGTTAACATTGTCTCGGCTCTGCACTCGATGATAATGCCCTGCAATCATTCACTAGCCTCTGCTAATGCCCTTTTGTAAGCATGTAGCTTAGTGAAGCTCTCGGAGTCAGTGTGTTTACACAGCACACACACACACACACACACACACACACGCACACACAGGCTCATTGTAATGGGATCTGATTGTAGACGTTACACGTTAATAATGTTGTTTCTCTGAAAGCTACTGAAGCTACTGGTCAGTTAAACGACCTCTTAAGCTGAAGCATTTAGCTTTCATTTTTTATTTACAAAAAAACCCAGAAAAATTGCTTCAGAGTTTATTTGATTGAATTTGCATTGGTTTTTCTGAATCTTAAAACATGGGCCAAGAAAAATGTGTATTATTACTGTGTTTTGTCTGTGTATTGCATCATGTATTTAGATTTTTATGTGACATTTTTATTAGTAGTTTTTATATTGGCAATGCAGTATGGCTATGATATATTGCTCAGCCCTCTTTGACACTAACAGGACAGTATTAGGTGACAGGCCTCTGGACGTTTCTGACATTTATGATGGCTTTATTTGTACATTTGCGTTGTGCTCTAAACTGCCAGGAGCAGCACAGCAGGTCTGATCAGTAAAAAGCCTTCAGTTTGTTTAAAGCTGATGAAATGCAAATGTCTGTGAACATGAGTGAACTATAGTTTAGAGTTCAGAGAGACTTCTTCACTATTTCACATTAATTCTGCTGGAAAATAGAACATCCATAAAGATACATTTACTTGAGAAGCAAAATTGCATTAAAACATAAAATATATATTTAAATATGAATATTATGTGCCTGTGTGTGAAAGTGAAAGTGACGTGACATACAGCCAAGTATGGTGACCCATACTCAGAATTTGTGCTCTGCATTTAACCCATCCAAAGTGCACACACACAGCAGTGAACACACACACACCGTGAACACACACCCGGAGCAGTGGGTGTGTAATTTGTGTGTGTGTGTTAAATTTTTTCATATATTAAAAATAAAAAAGTTAACCTTTAAATTAAATATATAATTTAAGATCATTTTAATTTAAAATAATAATAATTTAATAATATTTTAAATAAAAATATATAATGTATGTTTTTAATGTAATTTGTTTCAAGCATAAATAACAATAATATATGCATATATTTACTATAAGCTAAAATGCTAATTATAATATTTTAATTAAATATTTTAATTTTATGCATGTGTGTATATATATATATATATATATATATATATATATATATATATATATATTTGTGTGTGTGTGTGTAAATTGAAATATATAATTATATTTACAGTGTTTTAAACGTAACTTGTGTGTGTGTGTTTTATATAGAATTGTTATATAAATTAATTTGTGTCATGCATAAATAATCATTTTTGCCAGTGGAGTAAAAAGAAAAAAAATACTTATATTATTTGTGATATATTCTCTGAACTCAATAATGACAGTATATCCTGTGCATTTTTGCTTCTCAAGTAAATGCGTCTTGTTTCAAAGTATTAAAAGGAAGGTATTTTTACTGGAAAACGAGACATAAATATTGATCAGAAAGAGATTTTTGTGGTGTATGTAATCAGTTCAAGCTGATTTTTGAGTGAAGTGCTGTTGATAGATGATTTCTGAGTTACTGTGTGGTTAGTCCTCATCATGTGAATGACGTGAATGAATTCTTGTGCTCTTAGTCCTGATGTCTAAAGCCAGTAGTGATCATATATAAGAGCACGAGCGAGTGACTTCAGCTTCCACGAGGACACAATTATCCAGAAGAGGAACCGAACAGCGACTGAATCATTCCCGAACCTGCAGCAGGGAGATTTCATGCTGGCATTTATTGAAACCGAACTGCAAAAATTGAAAATATGAGTCAAATGTTGTGATTTAAACATGGCATGTTTGATTGTAAGAGTGAGATTGGTCAAGAGCGTGACTGTCTTTACTCAGTCTATGTTCTCGTCTGAAGATCTGCTGAAGGTTTGGCTCCAGGCGTCCGATCCGTTCTCCTGCCAGCTCGAGGAGCAGATGCTCCTGCCAAAGATCTTCCCTGCTGTGGGCCGCTGAGATGCTCTGGAAGATGCGAGGCGTGTGGCTGTCGTGTTTATGTGTGTCTGAGGAAGCTAACAGTGCCAGATGTTGTAATTCACTGCTTTATCTTCTTCATACCGTTTAGAGAAAATGGGTTTTTACAGAAAACGGGAGCGTCTGCAGAAAACGCCACTGTTGTGCTACTGATGTTTGGCAATGCAGTGATGGACCTAAATGTTGGTGATATTGTAGTTTTATTTTATTTTTTTATATCATAATATTATGTTATTCATTTTATATTAATATTAAAATATATAGTATAGTATTATATATAATATTAGAAACATAGATGTATTACTTTCATACATTATGTGTGTGCTTCTATTCTAAAATAATAATATAATATTAGAAAAATATTAGTTTTTAGGTTTTATTTTTAGCCTGATGGTTTGAGTGAAATATATAGTTGAATAGTGTAAATAAATGTTCTTAATATTTGGCAAAGTAGTTTTTTTTAAATATTTGATTAAAAATATTAAAAATGATTTTAAGGCATTTTTTTCTTTCCCTTGGTTATATAAATACACACACACACACACACACACACACACACATATATATATATATATATATATATATATAAACCCATGCTACGTGTACTGTGTTAGGCTTATATTTGTTATATAGCACTTGCATTTCATTGCTTTTTTGTTGGTTTTGATTGCTTCTATCGTTTTATAAGTCACTTTGGATAAAAGCATCTGCTAAATGACTAAATGTAAATGTAGTTTATAGATTTTCAGTTTTCAGTATATAAGGTAATCTTAATGTATGTCTGTAACCAGCAGATGATTACATTAGTAACTCATTCTCGGTTGATTTGTATGAACCAGGTGGCCCTGTGAGATCTGTTCATAAGTGTTTCAGCAGCTGTGTATGAATGGCGGTGTGTGTGTGTGAGGTGTTATTCTACTTAAAGAAATCAATTGCACTGCAGCTGGTACCTTCCTCTTTAGGTCTTTATGGCCTGTTTGCAGTTCTGACTCCATTGATTTTTTTTCTCCTCCCTCTTTCTTGCTTCAGGCTCAGAGGAGCGTGTGATGAATGGCTGGAGGTGTCAGAGAAATCTGGAATTAGAGAGAGAGGGAGAAAGAGACTTTTCCTTTTCATTACGCTCTAATGCATCACCTCCACACACACACACACACGGCTCTCTTTAGGTCTGTAGGGAGGGATAGATGTGGGAATGATAGTTAGAGGAGGTGTCGTTAATTCAGCGCTGTAAGCCGTGACATTCCCAGATACAGTACTCTCTTGCTGTAGGAAAAGGCTTCGGCAGTGCTACTAACCAGCGGTGAGACAACAAGCTTCCAATGAAGTCATTTGTGCTTTCACACTGAAAGTGATGTTAGAATGTTCTGCACTGTGGTTTGTCTCTGTAGTTGTGTGCATTTAGGCACATAAACGTTAACACTTATCATTTGTGGACCATTTTAAGGGTGTGTGTGGGTCAGGGTTAAGTGCTCTACTTAGAACTGCAGCTATATAGATGGATAATTTATATTTAATAGATTCATATATCTATGTGCATATATAAATTCATGTTTATTTATATATTTATGTATAAATAAAAATATTAAAAATGTATTCGTTTAGCAGAAATATTTAAAAATGTTTAAGTAAATTACATTTTTAATTTAAATATATATATTAAAAATAATAAAATATTATATATATTATATTAGTAATTATATGTTATAAAATATAGACAGATAAATAGATAGAAATAAACAATTTAATTTATATATTTACCTTTTTAATATGTGTGTGTGTGTGTGTGTGTGTGTATACGTTCATATTCATATACAAATATTTACATATTTATACAAAAATAAATATATTAAACATTTATTAATTTAAACAGAAATATTGTATATTATTGATTTATAAACAAATGTGTAAATATTTAGATTTAAATTATATAAATTTAAATATATTTTTTATTTAAATTTAAATACTATAAAAATAATTTTATATATATATATATATATATATATATATATATATATATATATACTAGATAAACAGATAAATAAAAATAAACAATTTATATAGTTTATAAATATTTATATTTGTAATATTTATATGTGTGTATAAAATCACAAATTTAAATATAAATATGCAAATTTACATGTATAACTTTTTCAAAATATGTATTTTATTTATTTATGGAATCATGTACAATCATGTACTGTCGTGTATCACCCTGAAAAGGTTTATTTTGTGATAATGGCCATCTGACTGCACATTATCTACTTATGTCACGACTGCTTGCCGGATAACTAACTAAATGGACGTGAAGTGCTGGTTGTTTCAGTCGGAGATGTGGCACATATCAGAGCGTTAGAGTGAGGGATCTAAATAAATCAGCAGTGATGTGTGAGGGTGAGCAGAGGGTCAGACCGCAGTGAACGGCTGTCCTTAAACGCTGCTGCACACACGTCTCCAAGACTCTCTAAAAATAACAGCCAGACACCGGCTCACATCCAGCGTCTCCTGCTGGAAAATCACTCTCGCCCAGATGAATTTAGCCCTGATTTTCTTCTGATGGAAGGGGTGTTTGTTTGGACAAGTAAGAACTGATCCGCTCCGTCTGCTTCTTTTCTCTGTCCGTTTATGGCTCACTGTTCATTAGATTAATAAATCACTTACTGTAATGTTTCATAATGATGATTTTGCTTTTGTTATGAAACCTAGCGTGCTTAGGCTCCTGACTCAGATAAGTCATTTGGACCAAATTCATTCACATTATTGCATGTACTCTTTATAGAGATGTTAGCCCCATAATGCATTGCCATAATGTATCCAAGATTGTCATTAAAAAACAAAAATTTACAGTAAGAATATGCAGGAACTTTACTGTCTTATATTTAATACAAAGCCAATGGAAAACAGAAGCATCTAAGCATATAGCGTGCAAATAAAGTGCAAATAGCCAGTATTACAGTATTATATTATACATATATTACAGTATATAGATATGTATACTACAGAAAATGTACTCTGAAACATATGTTTTTAAGTAAGAGTTTTGAAAATGATATTTGTTTGTAATGCAGCTGTAGCAAATTACTTAATGTTTTCTTTCAGGTCAGATGAGCAACTGATGGATTCGTAGCGTTTTCCTGTTCGGTCCTGTGGACGCAGAACATACACAGGTAAGAAATCAGCCGTCTTGGGTCACATTAAATAAATAAATATATTACTATTTTAATAGATAGATAATAGAGACAAACTATATATATATATATATATATATATATATATATATATACCAAAAGAAATATATATATATATATATATATATATATATATATATATATATATATATATGACATTTAATATAATGTATTAAACATTTATGCATTTAGCAGAAATGTATAATAGCATATTTATTTATAAATAAATAGGTAAATATATTTAATTAAAAATGAAAGCATATACATTTTTAGTATAAATAATTATTAAATATAATTTAATAACTATAAATATATATATATAAATATATGTATTTAAATATATGTCTACAAATTTAGATGGACATGAAATACATTCACAGGTAAAATTCAGCCGTCTTAGCTCAGATGGCCCTAACAAATGATGTTTTTATAAATGAGAAGGAATTTAGTTCTCAAAGTCTGCATGAGAAAACGCTCGTCAGAGGAGTGTTGTGGGTATAAACGCACCTTTGTTTTAGCCGAATAGAAGTCAGAACATGTTTGTTCCAAATACTTCATGAAGGTGTAAACGTAATGCGCATTGTTGCATAAACAGCCTCATTTGTTAACAAATTTGAGTGATTTGTTACTGTAACTCGCGTAGAAACTCCTACTTTGGAAAATGATGTGAAGCATTATTAAACAATGTAAAAACCATCAATCAGCTGTGGTTTTTATTTTTAAAACAATGTAAAAAAAATGCGGAAAATGTATAAACATCAAATGCCACTGAGTCACGAGCATATATTGCAACACGGCTGTGTGTGTGTTTATTGACCCATGATTCATGAATGTGTGTCTGCAGCTGGTGATGAATATTAGCTGGTATAATAGACTGTGTGTGTAAACGAGGCGGTCAGAACAGAGCCGTATTGTTGAGTGTGTGAACAGTGGCTATTGTGAGCAGCAGTGATGACCGTCTTTATCTCTGCATTATGAGCTCATTTAGATTAACGTCAACATCAAATCAGAATGAACTATTCCTGGTCTTGTAAAGAAAAAATTTTCAGCTAACCTAACCTCTCATATTGATACACATTTTTCCATGCAGTGCTGACCTACATTTGTTGAATATCCTGTTTCACTCTGACATACAGGCTTTCTGTGGGCCTTAAAAATAATAATTCATTTGCCTTTCCACGAATTAAGGCCTAAAAAGGTCTTAAATCCAAGCAGAAGTTCTTAAATGAAAAATGAAAAAATATATACTTTTTGCAGTGTGATCAGAAGGTACAGTAAAAGTTATTTCCATATTCTAGTGGTTGGAAGCAGTTTTTTTTTTTTTTTTTTTTTTTTTTTGTAATATGAATGAAAAAGTAAAAGAGATCTGGATTGGATTGGATTGGATTGTTAATACAAGACATTTAGAAAGTATATTGGCAGGTTCTGTTCCATTCGTTTTCTTTACTTGGTCTTAAAAAGTCTTAAATTGACCTTCATAAAACCTGCAGAAACCCTGGTTATATGTCAGAATATGGACGTAAAAACAGTGTCGCTTATAAACAGAGTAAGGAGAGATGACTGAGGATGATGGCGAATGATTTACAGATCTTGAGCACCACTGACAAGCATCTGATCTTGTAAAATGTGTCGTAAGTCCTGCTCCTCCATAGTATAAACAGAGTATGTGCGATCGCGAATCTCGAAAGCGAAAGTGAAACTATAACGCGATCGACCGATTGTTCAAAAGCAGTTTCAATGCCCTGCGTATTAATAGCGGCTCCCTGATGCCCGCATTTTATATAGGCCTACAGTATGATTACCCGACGATATAACTGCGAGAGAAAGTATTGAAATATATATATATTTTCCTTCCTGCTGTGAGCGACTGAAATGAGCCGCACAGTGAAACAGCCAATCAGAGCAGAGCTCATTATTATTCATGACCCTTCCAAATAAGCCAATAACAGACCATTTCATTCTAGGGAGGAGGAGTCCTAGGGTTGTAAATGCACATGTAAAACCGTTTCTGGAGATGTTTTGCCCTTACCTAAGCCACATACCTTCTGTGTAGATATCAGAGAACAATTTAAAATACTGTATCAATGCATTCTATGGCACCTTTAAAGCACAGAAAGATTTGTGTAGGTGAAGTTGAGCGGGTTGGTGATGTTCTTCCGAACACACAGCGACTGACGGTTCAGATGTCCGTGTTCCTCCCTGCACCAGTTCCTGTCTGAGCCTGTAAAACTCTCTCTCTTCCTCTGACAGGAAAGGCCTCATTTCCTGAGGCTGATCTGAATCAGAGTCACAGAGGACGCACTACTGAATGAGTATTACAGTGAACAGAGTGAACAGGACGGGAGAACCTTGGTAATGCCATAGTTTATTAGCCATGGGAACCATCCCATGGTATATGAGTATGAAATATGATGTGTCAGAGTATATACTAATGCTAATACACTAATATGAATATGTTAATCATTGAGTATGATGGTGGATGAATTGTAGAAATCATTCAGCATGATGGTGTATGAATATGGTATGAATATGAAAATTGTCCAGTATGGTAATTGTCCAGTATGGAGATGGTGTATGAAAACAGAAATCGTCCAGTGTGATGGTTTATGAATATGGTATGAATATAGAAATCATTTTGTATGGTAATTGTCCAGTTTGATGGTGTATCAATATGATAATTGTTTGGCGTGATGGTGTATGAATATGTAAATCGTTCAGTATGGTGATTGTCCAGTATATTGATGGTGTATGAATACAGAAATCGTCCAGTGTGATGGTTTATGAATATGATAACCATTCAACATGGAATTTGTTCAGCGTGATGGTGTATGAATATGGTATGAACATAGAAATCATTTTGTATGGTAATTGTCCAGTTTGATGGTGTATGAATATGATAATCGTCCAGTGTGATGGTGTATAAATACGTAAATCATCCAGTGTGATGGTGTATGAATATGATAATCGTTCAGTATGGTAATTGTCCAGTGTGTTGATGCTGTATGAATACAGAAATCGTCCAGTGTGATGGTGTATAATTATGATAGGCTAATTTTCCAGTACGGTGATGGTGTATGAATACGGAAATCGTTCAGCATGATGGTGTATGAATTTGGTAATCATTCAATATGGTAATCGTCTAGTATGATGATTTATGATTATGATTGTTGTTCAGTGTGATGGTGTATGAATAATGGTAATAATTTAGTATGAAAGTTTAAGAATTTGCTAATCATTAGTAAAATGGAATTTGAATGTGATACTCATTTTGTGTGTATTGTCTATTTTTGCAGAAATCCATCTACGGAGATTTATTTATTACCTCCATTTGTCATCTTTGTATTTTTAGCCGTGTTTTTTAGTTTCATTTATGACTCAGTGACTCTTCCTGGTTCTTGACATCTGTATGAATGTGACGATTGTAAATGTCTTAATCCAATGTGTGCGTGTGCGTGTGTGTGTGTGTGTGTGTGTGTGTGTGTGTGTGTGTGTGTGTGTGTGTGTGTGCGCGCGTTTGTGTGTGCATGTGTGTGTGTGTGTGTGTGTCACTCAGACGTCTGGAGCTTTAGTGTGCGTCTCGTCTGACATGCCGTCTTGTTACTGAGTGATGTAACACAAACGAGAGTCGTGTGATTGTGGAGGGATACTGACGTTCACTAAACAGCAGGAAACACTCCCTCTGCTTCTCGACATGTTTCCCATCATCCTTCAGTCTGTGCCAGGGATGTTTGTGTGTGTGTGTGTGTGTGTGTGTGTGTGTGTGATGTGGCCTGTCTCGGCACATCGTCTGTTAGTTATGCAAGTGTTCCAGCCGCTGCAGCCCGCAGTCTGATAGTTGCGAGTACGCGAGAGATCCCACATGTTTGCCAAACTCCTGCTGGTGCATTCTGGGATGCTTCAGTCTGGCTGTCTGCAGTGGCACATATACTGTTAATTTACACTATAAATATCACTCAGCGTCTGAGACGGATGATGTAAACGGGACGCACTGCTATAATATCATGTGATTATGGAATCGGCTCTCATATTCTGACCTGGTTTCATTATTTTACAGCAGAAATGCTTTCTGCTCAAACACACACACGTTTATCTAAATGTTGAATAAATAGCCATGCATTTATGTACCACTTAATAATAAAGAAAACATGCAAACTAAAGTACATAATCCAAGATGGCGGCGCGGTCAGACGCAGCGACCTCTCCGGGTCCCAAAAACGGTGCTTTTATGTCTTTTAATGTCGTCTGTTCGTCTCCAAACAATGTCAATTTACCGCCAATTCATCGGGAGATCACTCCGGAATACATCTATGATCGCCAAAGCCTTTTGGATATCAACAACACATACAAACACAAACTCTCGCCGGCGGCTACTGAGAAGCTTCGAGGCCTTTGTTTACTGCTGAAGCCGGACCTCGAGACCGCGGCCTCGCCTACTGACGCTACCCGCACAAGGCGGCGTCGCAAGCGGTGTGAGAGAGGACGGAAGCGCGGTAAGCGCGGAGGTATACGAGCCAGGCTAAGAGCTAACCCCACAAGACCGGCTCTCCCAACACTCATGCTCTCAAACGTTCGCTCTCTGGAAAACAAACTGGACTTAATTCAACTCAGTCGGTCTACACAGCATGAGGCAAGGGATTGTTGTGTGTCTGTTTTCACTGAAACATGGCTAAACGACAACATCCCGGACTCCGCCATTCAGCTGCACGGACTAACTTGCTACCGAGCGGACAGAGATTCATCACTGTCTGGTAAGACTCGCGGCGGTGGCTTGTGTGTGTATATCAACAAAGAATGGTGTAACAATGCTGCGTTAGTATCAAAACACTGTTCATCGCTGGTGGAGTTTATGTTTGTGAAGTGTCGACCGTTCTATCTGCCGCGGGAGTTCACGGCCATTGTTATTGTCGCGGTTTACATCCCCCCGTGTGCAAACACTAAGGACGCGCTTCGCGAGCTGTACAGCGCCATCAGCGAACAACAAACAAAAAACCCCGACGGCTTTCTCATCATAGCCGGTGACTTTAATCATGCAAACTTAAAGACAGTTTTGCCAAAGTTCTACCAACATGTGAACTTTGCAACAAGGGGAAATAACACACTGGACTTTGTTTACACTACAGAAAAGAACGCTTACAAAGCTGAACCCCGCCCCCACCTCGGGTACTCCGACCACATCTCTGTTATGCTAATCCCAGCATACAGACCACTTCTCAAGCTTGCCAAACCGGTTCACAAACAGATCAAGGTATGGCCAGACAACGCCACCTCAGCACTTCAGGACTGCTTCCAGGACACAGACTGGAACATGTTTAAAGAGGCGGCCACCTACAACAACCACACAGACCTGCAGGAGTACACTGAAACTGTGACTGCCTACATCCAAAAGTGCACTGATGATGTGACAGTCACCAAGACCATCACCACACGCGCCAACCAGAAGCCATGGATGACAGCAGAGGTTCGCGGGCTGCTAAAGACCAGAGATGAAGCTTTCAGATCAGGAGATAAAGCAGCCCTCAAAACAGCAAGAGCCAATCTGTCCCGCAGCATCAAAAATGGAAAACGGTCATATGCTCAAAAAATCAATAATCACTTCACAGACAGCAAAGACACACGGAGTCTGTGGAAAGCCATTCAGACCATCACAGACTACAAGCCCCCGCCACAGGCCTGTGATGACGACACATCCCTCCCGGATACACTCAACCACTTTTATTCACGGTTTGAAATGCAGAATGACACACCTGCACAAAAACTGCCCACACCTCCCAACGACCAGGCGCTCTGTCTGTCTCCAGCCGATGTAAGGAAGACCCTATCTAGGATCAACCCACGCAAGGCTGCGGGTCCCGACAACATACCTGGCCGTGTACTGAAAGACTGTGCTGTACAGCTGACAAATGTCCTAACAGATATCTTCAACACCTCGCTGAGCCAGGCAGTCGTCCCCACATGTCTCAAATCCACAACAATCATACCGGTACCAAAAAAATCACCTGTGTCCTGTCTAAATGACTACCGTCCCATAGCACTGACTCCAATCATAATGAAGTGCTTTGAGAGGTTAGTCATGCACAACATCAAAACCAGCCTCCCCAACACACTCGACCCGCTCCAGTTTGCATACCGTCCAAACCGCTCTACAGACGATGCTATCTCCTCCACCCTCCACCTGGCTCTTAACCACCTAGAAAACAAAGACTCTTATGTTAGAATGCTGTTCATTGACTTCAGCTCAGCATTCAACACAATAATTCCACAACAGCTCATAAACAAACTCAACCTGCTGGGCCTTAACAACTCCCTCTGTAATTGGATCCTGGACTTTCTAACCGGAAGACCTCAGTCAGTCCGTGTCGGCCACAACACCTCGAGCACTACCACACTGAACACAGGTGCCCCACAAGGCTGTGTGCTCAGCCCGCTGCTCTTCACACTGCTGACCCACGACTGCACTGCCAAGTCCAGCTCCAACCACATCATCAAGTTTGCTGACGACACAACAGTGGTAGGTCTCATCAGCAACAACGATGAAACGCACTACAGAGAGGAAGTGGCACAGCTGGCTGAATGGTGTGGTGCTAACAACTTGTCCCTCAATGTGAGTAAGACAAAGGAGGTTGTGATGGACTTCAGGAGAAAATCTGTTGACCACCCCCCACTGACCATCGACAGCTCGCCTGTGGAGAGAGTCAGCAGCACTAAATTCCTGGGGGTGCACATCACAGAGGATCTCACCTGGTCCACCAACACCATGTCACTCTCCAAGAAGGCACAACAGCGCCTACACTTTCTCCGCCGGCTGAAAAGAGCAAGTCTCCCTCCACCCATCCTCACCACTTTCTACAGGGGCACCATTGAGAGTGTGCTGACTAGCTGCATCACTGTCTGGTACGGGAACTGTACTGCAGCAGACCGCAAGACCCTCCAGCGGACAGTGAACACAGCTGCAAGGATCATCGGTGCCCCTCTCCCCTCCATCCTGGACATTTTCCTCACACGATGCTCCAGCAAAGCCAACAGTATCGTGAAGGACTCCACCCATCCCTCCCACAGTCTCTTCCAGCTCCTACCATCAGGAAGACGGTACCGGAGCATCAGAGCCCGCTCTGCCAGACTGCTCAACAGCTTCTTCCCCCAGGCTGTGAGAGCCCTGAACTCAAATCTCCTCGCCCCTCTCTGAACCCCCATACAAACCCCCTACCCCCTGAAAACATGGACCATCTGAAAACTTATGGAACTCTTTTTTTGTGCAATCGAAGTGTGCTACACACAGGTGAGTGGGCCTGTACAAACCACCTGTAGTAGCACACTCTCCTCCTCTATGCGCACTAGTCACTTTTCACACACACTGATGTGTGTATACAAATCCCACAAAAGACTCAGTAATATACATATGTTTACATGCTCATGCACTACAAATTATCCTGCACTGTTCCCCAGCCAGCTGCTGACTGACAATGTTTCTCTTCGCACATGTACAGTATTTATCTGAAGCACTCGTATAGTTTGTATTGTTTGTATTTTTTTAGTTTATGTACAGGTAAAAAATTCTTTTATATATAGCATATTTTATAGTCAAATCTATCAGTAGGATAGTTGTGTATAGGTTTATATTGTTTTACTGCACTGCTGTATTATTGTATTTATGTAGCACCGTGGTCCTGTGAGGCACGACATTTCGTTCCACTGTATGCCCCGCATGTAGCGGAATGACAATAAATCTCAACTTGACTTGACTACATTGGGGAAAATTACATCTTTAGAGAGCAGCATTTTATGAAATATATGCATTATATATCATGCATTTATAATTCATTACATTTTTCCTGGTTTTATTTTAATATCATTGACATACTGTTATAGTTTTTGTTAATATTTTGAATTCGATTTTTATTTTCACTTTAATTTGATTAACATTGTTGTGTTTTTGCCATTTTTATTAGTTTATGAATTTTTATTTAGTTTTAGTTATTTTAGCACTTCAGGTTAAATTACAATTGACAAGCAAAATTTATTATGTTAATTTTTTTTTTTTTTTAGACTTTATTTCAGGGATTGTTTATTTTAATTCAAATAGCAAAATATATATATATTTTTAAGTTCTTTTAGTTTTTGTAGTTTTTACCTATAATCACCTTGATTTTTTTCTTGATCTGTTGTCTTCATTGTTTAATGTATGTTTGAATAAATTTGCCACAAAAACAGGTTTTTATTTTAGCCACATTTTAAATGTTCATAACTCCGTTTGATTTGATTAAGTGTTGATTATTAAATAAACGTAATGAATTGATTATGAAAAATATTGGCTTTTTTTGTTTTCTCCTAAATTAAAACTTTAGGTTTGGTTAAAAATGTTGTTGCATCACTAATTTGTACATATTTTTCAAGAAAGTGTGGCTGTTGTGAGGTGGTTGCTAGGCTGTTCTAGTTGGTTGCTAGGTGGTCTCTTCCTGTCTGGCCTGACAAAAAGCCTTTTGATCTTCTGAAGTTGGTGTGTCTGATCACTGAATCTGGCACTGTGTGTTTTTCAGGGTCTGAGCGTTGGATGGCCGGGCGGTAGGGTCAGAGACGGTCCGGCAGGATGAATTCTCTCCAGTCCATGGACAGACACATCCAGCAAACCAACGACCGGCTCCACTGCATCAAACAAGTGAGAGAAAACACATCCCTACAGAACCTTAAAAACACCTTTCAGATCTCCATTCGTCTCACTGGCCAGTTACTCTGCAGTTAAATAAGGTTGTCACCGTCTTCAGAGAGTGTTTGAATAGATTCATAACCTGTGACGCCCCCTACAGGACACCTGGAGAGCAGGTTGAACACAATTATTAGACTGCCAGGAACAATAGACAGTAATTTCCTGTAGATTAGTGATGAATATATTTGTATTTCAAGGGCCTTTCACACATTCACACCTCAAAGCCGTAAACTCGCATAAACAATAACAAATAAATACATTTTATGCATAATATTTGAGTGTGATTTTCTTTTATCAGCACCTGCAAAATCCAGCAAATTTCCAGACGGCGGCGACGGAGCTGTTGGACTGGTGTGGAGATCCACGAGCGTTTCAGCGACCCTTTGAGCAAAGCCTGATGGGATGCCTAACGGTGAGGGCAAATCAATCTGTTTCAGTCACTTAACCAATCAGCAGCCAGCTTTCATCCGCTGTTCACCCTTGAACAACATATACATCGACCAAATTTAGCTTAATCAAAACATTTATCCGCAATCGCAACGTTTAATCGCAACATATAATCATTGCATTTAATAGTGTTAATAACCGCTTGATTTTAACTGTACATTTCTGCCATAGTCACCACTAATAACCTTAATATAATGTAGAAACTGCTGCTTTGCAATGATTTGTGTCGTGAAAAGCGCTATACAAATAAACTTGAATTGAATTGTTAGTAATATGAACAGTTGGTTGTACCAGCTCCGACAGTTACCTTGTGTATAAAGATTAATATATATACAATTTTATTCTATTCTGGTCCAATTTATTCTTTTTATATTATTCAATTCTGTTCAGCTCTGCTTTATTGAAATCTTTTCCTTTGTACTCTTCTATTCCTTTGTGCTTTTATTTATTATATTCTATTATTTCTCTTCTATTCTGCTCCAATTTGTTATTTTTAATTTATTTCACTCTGCTCTGCTCTATTTTGCTCTTCTGTCCTGCTGTGCGTTAATTTATTCAATTTCATTTGTTTTCTGTTTGGCTCCAGTTTTTTTATATTACGTACATTTTATTTTATTCTGTTCTGATCTCTTCTGTCTTTTCTATTCTACTCTTCTATCCTATTGCACTTTATTCTATACCATTTTATTCTTTTCTATTTTGTTCTATTCTACTCTATTCTGTTGTACTTCTAATTTATTGTATTGCATTGCATTGTTTTTTTTCGGTTCTAATCTGCATCACATTTATTTTATTTGTTTTATTTAATTTAATTTGTCTCTCTTCTATTGTAATCTAATCTGTTCTACTTTTCTTTTCCATTGTGCTTTCATTCTGTTCTATTCTGCTCCAATTTAGTTCTGTTGTAGTCTGTTTGATTCTACTTTTCTCTTGTAATCCGCTTGAATTTATTCTGTTCAAATACATTATATTTTTTAACTTTTATTCTACGAAGTGTTTTAGGCGTGTTCTATGAACATGTTTCTACAGCAGAGAAAGAGCAGAATCTCCTTGCTCTCGCGTGCAGATCTGAACTGCATTTAAGGAGAATGTGGAAAAAGGGCTAAACCAAACCTCCCTCAGATGTTTAATTAGGCGCTTTAGACACACATGATGTGTGTTTAACTGTAATTAAGACGCAGATATGAAAGATTGCTTCCTGCACGTCTGTGCTTCAGGCCTCAGGGTGTGGTGCTGTTTAACGTGGGCCGACCTGACGAGGGTTTGCAAATCAGCACAGAGATTTTATTCCCAAAAAACCCCGAAACCGCAACCACCCAATTTAACTATGACAAAGCATGCATGCACGAATGCTGAGATTTCAGCGATGTTTGAATGTTTTTTGTGTCTGTGTGTCAGGTGGTGAGTCGTGTCGCAGGTCAGCAGGGTTTTGACATGGATCTGGGGTATCGGCTGCTGGCTGTTTGTGCTGCAAACAGGGACAAATTCACCCCCAAATCAGCAGGTGAGACCCCACCATCCTCTACGATTGTCTCAGCACCCTTATCAAACTGCAAAGTGTGACATTAGAGTCCATATGAGCTGAAAGGGTGCTTTCTGAGAAACTGAGAAGAACGATGACGTAACTAACTCGTTTACTACATTACCTGCCCACAAAGAAGCAGAGCACACTCATAGTTTAGAGAACATATTTTTTACTTCCAAAAACATTTAAGACACAGTCTGCATCAGTGTTATTTTAATATCATTAAGATACTCTTATAGTCTTTATTAATACTTTCAATCAGTTTTCATTTTAACAAAAATAAAAAAGAAAAATGAAAGAATGAAAATTTTAGTAATTTTGTTGTGTTTTTGTCATTTTTAGTTAGTTATTTTATACTTGTCTATATAGTTTTTATTAATTTGTATTTTAATTGTTTTATTTTTAAAATACATTTTTATTTTAAAAACATTATTTTATTTTAATAAAAAATTAAATTAAAATTGTATTTTATTTTAACTAAATGTTTAACTAAAAAAATGTTGCCTTGGCAACTAGCTGAATTTTTTTTAAAAAATTCTATTTAAGTTAAAACATAAACTAAAATTGATTTTTTTTTTTTTTATGGTTTTCATTTTATTATTAGTTTTAGCTAACTATAATAACCCTATGCCATCAAGAGCTTTAATGTAACACTTCATATATAATGAATAAAATTTGGTGTAATTAATTCTAACATATTATATTTATAAATAAGTTCTGAGAAAATAAATTTGTGTGATATACCTACGTATGATATACTAAGTAAAACTCGAAACTAAGTATTCGACATCATCTGATTTTGCGTCACATTGTTGTTCAGAATTCTGAATTATAATTAAGCATCTGTAATCATGTATAATTGAACATCTAGTTTAGTGTTTTGAGTTGTTTTGAGGACTTTATCTCGTTGTGTTGATGGAAACAGATTATCCAACCACTCGAGAGTCATGCGTTTCATAGGAAACGGGCTTCTCTGTGAGTTTTTCTATGGTTTTTCCAGCAGTGGTCAGTGAAAGCCGCTGTGTCGGAGTGATTCCTGTCTGCTGTTTGCTTGATTGAGATTCTCGTACTGTCTGAGAACGATTCTTCCCTCAGAGGCATCAACAGTGCCAGAAACAATCTCAGGTTTATAGCTGTGTGATGTCGGTCTAGACTGGGTGTGCGTTTGGGGTTTTTATGCACTTCTTCAGTTCACTGCTGAGCGTCTGACAGTAAGGGGATCGATCTGTGTTATCCTGCAGTATGACACTGACACCTCCTGTTTGATGAACGACACCGGCCCGGAGATCACGGTACGCTTTAAGATCACTAATTACACGGCTCTCTGGAAAACTTGATTCTGATTGGTCAACGTTCTGTGGACAAATGTGGTTAAATATTTGATAGCTGTGTTAGTTTCTTTCATCCCTCATAATACAATCAGTTAACTCGAATCAATATTCATGTCCATGTATTTGTATATTCAGTCAGTAGCTGTGGTATTAATAAAGAGTAGATTAATACAGATGTCGACTGGTTGTTTTAAAGCAGAATTCAGCTGCAGATGATCATAGCATGTGTGATATTGCTTTAATACAATACTTCTTAAACAAGTTAATATTGACTAACTTATATTTCAAACAAAATATGAGCATATATTTATTTTTGCTCTGATAATGTAAATAGGTCCAAAAGGGGATTACTGATGGATTTCTATGAACTGTGATTCAAACACTGAATCACTTGAGAATCGTTCAGATAATTGATTCAAAATGGTAAATCTAAGAAGTAAAATAATCCTGACATAATGACTAAATAAAAAGTGCATGGAAGTGATTGTGAAATTCAGGTTGCTTATTTTTTTTCCACAATAAAAACAGCAGTTAATTATATATGTATATATAATTTTTTTTGCTGTTGATCATTAAATTTAAAGAACCTTGGTTATGTCTTTGATACACTGCCGTAGTCTGTATCTCGCTGGTGGTTTTCCCTGCAGATCAATCTCTCTTAATTGCTTTCGCTTCAGTAGACGGCAGGAATTTCACAGCTGCTCCTGCAGAAGATAGAGACACTCATTAACCCTTAATTTACCACAGCTTTCTTAAAAACGGCTAAAATACAGCACAGCTGCTTGAGTGTTTTCATTATCTTGTGTGTGTGTTTTTGTGACATATGAGGACACAAATTTGTATAATGGCAAGGATATGACAGGTATTATAAGGAGAAGGTGATTTATGAGGACATTACTCCATGTCCCCATTTTTCAAAAGGCTTATAAATCACACATAATGAGTTTTTTTGAGAAAGTAAAATTGCACACAGTTTCCTGCAAGGGATAGGTGTTGGTGTAGGGCAATAGCACATACAGTTTGTATAGTATAAAAACCATTACGCCTATGGGATGTCCCCACAATGTGTGTGTGTGTGTGTGTGTGTGTGTGTGTGTGTGTGTGTGTGTGTGTGTGTATTTGCAACATTATCTTGGTTCAGGTTAGATGAGGGATCAGATGAAAGGTCTCTGCCAAGCTCAGACTCCACTGCTGGTTTATAACTAGTTCAAGCATGAACAAAACAAGTCGCTCGTTTAATGGAATGTAAACCACACTCACGCTGTTCTAAGTGGAGGCGTTTAGAGAGTTTAACGCTTGTGTACTCCAGAGGACGAGGCTTGTGTTTCTTACTGTAACTCTGAGTGTTACGGAGAATCGTTCTGACAGCGTCTCTGTTGTCACTGAAGCTGCGTGTGTCTGTGCTGTCAGTCAGTCAGCGGCTCGGAGAGAGTTAAACACAGACACGCTTCAGTGCTTCTCAAACTCGGGTTTGTGTGTTGATGAAAAGCTAGTAATTATTTAAATCATCATAAAAATGAACTAATACTTTTAAAATGAATGAATGAATATCAATGAAGAAAAAGTTTTTTTGTTGTCTGAACATATAACAAATTTGAATTAAATCAGCCAGGAACATACAATAAAAACAATATTACAAAATCATCATTATAGGCTATTCCGTTGACATTTGCATTTAACCTAAATGTAGGCTACTGTAAGATCTGAAATGTATTTTCTTGCCCCTGAAATACATTTTGAAATATATTTTGGTATATAAAGTTTGATACTAAATATATTTTCAATTCCAAAAATATATATTTAATTGAGCTTCACTATTTTAGCATGTATAAAATATATTTTGTAAAATAAAAACACTTGAATGCATGACACATGCTACCTTGAAGCTTTTGTGAATAAGTGATTGCGCAAATTAATTACTGAATTAAAGTTCTGAATTGATTCATTGAGATTAACCTAATTGTGCTAATTATCCTGCATAGTTTCTTTGCACTGAAGTTGTTCCTCTTTATTGCAGCTCAAGTGTCTGTTTTGTTGTTTTGGAAATCTCTATGGAGAAAATGAATGAGATTTTAGTCTCCATTGAGCTCTGCGGTTCATTCAAACTAACAAGATTCAAACCTGCAAGCTTGTGGTTTCCAGCACTTTAACTACCTCTAATAATGACTTGATCATGCTGTTGACTGTTGAAACCTGTATATAATTAAAGATAAACTCTAATTCAGTGTGGTGATCTAACTCACACACACACACACACACACACACACACACACACACGCATTTACACACAGTCTGTAATTTTGTCCGGGTGTCTCTCAGGGCAGAAACTGATAGTTAAACTGTGGCTTTTCCTAAATAGAAAATGACACAGACATCAGTGAGTGAAGCTGACAGCAGCCGTCTAGTGTGTGTGTGTGTGTGTGTGTGTGTGTGTGTGTGTGTGTGTGTGTGTGTGTGTGTGTGTGTGTGTGTGTGTGTGTGTGTGTGTGTGTGTGTGTTTCATCAGACTGCAGATCTGTCCCTGTCTGCTCGTATCTGTCTCAGCTCTGATAGATCACACATCACACAGCTTCTGCTTCAGAGCTCTTAGTACATCAGTAAAGAGTGAAGTACAGTCTGATGGTATCACAGCAAACAAAACACCAGACAGATTTGTTTAAACCCTGATGCAAAGCAGAGGTTGACTGTACATGATCCCACTACAGCTATTTACAAAATTAAAATAAATCAATAAATGCACAGAAGTCAACAACATTTAATATTCTTAAATACTTCGTATTAACATTTAACCTTTGATATTGTACAGTCAGCTAGCAACTGACTAACCACAAAATGTGTTTTATGCAATATTTAGGACTAGATAAATGTCAAATTGCATCTAAATAGCATTGTCTCAACCAATAGCATTCATTAGGGGGCGGGGCTACCCATTTGGCCGACCAATGGCAGATGAATTGAATGTTTGAAAACAGGAATTTTTTTGCAATTCCACTTAGGGACGTCACACACTTCACCATTTCTTCTGACAAATCTGATAAAATTCTGAAAACTTAGCGAAATATACTTCTGTGCCTGTGGATATCTTGTTTGCTTGCTATGTAGCAACTGTTTTGTAGATTTGATGCCACTAACCTGATAAACTATTTCAGATTTGCTGGTTATTTCAGACTCAAAAGTGTTTGTTGTATTTGCTTGTGAGGCTGTACTACAGATTTATAGTGAAATTTAGTGAAAATTTGTCATTAACAGCTCAATGAGAGTGTGTAATTAGTTCTTCACCCTTCATAATGTTTATGTAATAATGTTTACTTTATTGTTTCATTCATTTGAAATACAGTGAAAATGGTCAAATGCTTTAGATCTTGCATCAGGGTTATTATAGTCAACTAAAAAAAAAAAAACATTTTTGTTACTTGACATAAAAAAAATGTCTAAAATAATAATAAAAAAATAATAAATTCAACTTGTTTCATTTTAGCTGGTTGCCAACAAGGCAACATTTCTCATTTTCATTTAGTTTAACTTAACGCAATAAAATAACTAATAACTGAAAAAAAATTATAAAATCTATAGAAATAAAAAACAAAAACTAATAAATACAAACAACAAAATTACTAAATCTTTAACTAAAACTAAAAAAAAGAAAATGGAAAATGCAAAAAAAAATATATATATATATATATATATATATATATATATATATATATATTAAAAATATTAAGCTATAATAGTATCACCATGTTTATAATAAATATTTAGCTATTTATTTTTAAACATGGTAAAGTCCTCATGTCATGAGAAATCAACTTTCTCTTGATCTTTTGATCTTGGGGGGGGGGGGGGGGGGGGGGGGCTGTCATTGTACTATCAAAACAAGTTACTTTCAGAACTCAAAACATGTTTTTGAGAGAAAATATAAAAGAGCTCCAGGACATCAGGGAAAAACATTAAATGATATGACCCATATATCAAATATGACCCATTTCATGTGTGTTTGTGTTTGTTTAGCGTTGCTGTCCTCGTGGTGTGAGGATCTGGGTCGACTTCTGCTGCTGCGTCATCAGAAAAGCAGACAACCCGATCCATCTGTGGGCAAGAACCCGATGCAGGCCAACATCAACAATATGAAACCGACGCTGTCACACGGGTCAGTTTCTCACACACACACACACACACACACACACACACACACACACACACACACACACACACACACACACACACACACACACACACACACACACACACACACACACACACACACACACACACACACACATATTGACACACACACACATATTGACACACTAGCTGTGTCTCATTTAGACGGCTGCGCCCTCCGGAGGTCGAATTCACTGGAGGTTGCATCCTCTGTAGGATGCATATATGAAGTGTCCTCAACCTAGAATTAAACGAGACGGCCTTTGTAGGACGGGTGGAAAAGGAAACAGGAAATCTCACATTGATTTGCCAACACATTTAGAGCATCGTTGCACTCTCACACTACTTAAATGAAGGAAAATTATTTCTAAATCTGGAAAGTAATTCGGAAAAAAAAGTGCATTTGCTCAATGTTTGAAGAGCTGCAGCGTACGTACAACAGACATCTGTTAGAGGAAAAAGGAGGAGGATATTAAGTACAAAGTTTATCCGTTTTTACTGGAGGCAATTTAAGTTAAGTTGTAAACACCACATCTGCGCTTGTGTGTACATCTGCTGGCGCCGGCATTTTTCAAATTAACGACGGTTGTTTACGGCAGCGCAAGGAATTGTGGGTTATCTGTAGCAGCAAAGGATACGCCTCATGCATTCTCCGAATTCCTGTGAAAGAAGGTCGCATTCGGAGTGTCATACTTTCTTTTCTATAATCAGACAGCCTCGATGACGTATGCATCCTTCGAATGCAGCCTCCGGAGGGCACAGCCTTCTAAATGAAGCACAGCTACTGTTGCACATGTTAAATGTTTACATCCTTTTTAATCTCCATAGTGATACACCGTTTCAATATGACTCCGTCTCCTGGCAACAAAACACCAATCAGCCGCCTGGTTCTGTTTCCGTGGTGACCACTGTATGGGGTGTCACCAATACATCACAGAGTCAGGTGAGAGTGTATTTAAGACCGTTCAGAGCACATGCTGCTGTTTGAGTGCATGTCATAAAGCATTTGTGTGTGTGTGTGTGTGTGTGTGTGTTTAGGTGTTGGGAAACCCCATGATGAACCCAAACAGCCACATGAACCCTATGACGGGAGGTAATGGAGGTATGAACCCGGGACAGTTTACTGGACAGCAGCAGTTTTCCTCCAAAGCCAATCCAAACCAGGCCTACATGCAGCCAGGGATGTACGGGAGATCCAGTTACGCTGGAGGAGGAGGAGGAGGAGGATTCGGGAACAGGTCAGTTTGTTTCTTAGATTTGGAGAAATGTAGCATTGCATCACCAGTGGATGCTCTGCAGTGAATGGGTGCTGTCAGAGTCCAAACAGCTGATAAAAACATTACAATAATCCACAGCACTTCAGTCCATCAGTTAACATCTGGAGAAGACAAAAGCTGAAACAAATCCAGCATTAAGACGTTTTTAACTCTACATAATCCATAATAATGCTTCCTTCAGTGAAAAAGGTGTTCTGGTCTGAATCAGGAGAGAAATCTGCAGATCAAGCAGCGTTTACAAGCAAAAACAGCTCTAAACAAATATATGGCTGGATTTTGATGTGAGAGACAACAGCAGATGCACTTTTTCACTGCAGGAAGTGTTATTATGGATTATGGATTTTAGTTAAAAGCATCTTAATGATGGATTTGTTTCAGCTTTTGTCTTCTCCAGATGTTAACTGATGGACTGGAGTGCTGTGGATTACTATGGTGTTTTTATCAGATGTTTGGTCTCTCATTCTGCCGGCACCCATTCACTGCAGAGCATCCACTCCTGAGACAATGATTTGCTTTTAGTAATAATCATAATCAATTAATAAATGTAATAATAAGTGTGCCCTTAGGTTTTGTCTTTACAACAATTTTAAGAAAAAAGATAAGAACATTTTCTAACCAAATATTCTTACCTTTATTCCATTTCATGAATCCAAACTCTCTCTTGTGCAGTTACGGGGGCGGTCCTAACCACACAGGTGGGATGGGCCTGCCTGCACAGACACGCCCCCCTTCTGACTTCAGCCAACCAGCTGCTGCCGCCGCCGCCGCTGCTGTGGCTGCTGCTGCTGCTACGGCGACCGCTACGGCCACGGCGACGGTCGCCGCGCTACAGGAGACGCAACACAAGGACATGAACCAATACGGCCCGGTGAGGGAGCGTCTATATTCGTCACACCAATTGGATAATTATTTCTAATTGAAACAATGAGTTTGAATGAAGTGTTTCGTTTGTTTGTGTTCTAGATGTGTTCATCCTTTCAAATGGGACCAAACCAGGCTTACAGCACTCCGTTTGTGAATCAGCCCGGCCCCCGGGGGCCCCCTGCTCACCCTGGGGCCATGAACATGGGGCAGCCGCGGGGCCAGATGGGGCCGTACGGGGGTCAGAGGACGCCCCAGCAGGGCTACGGGCCACGGCCGGTGCAGGGAGTAAAGAGACCGTATCCTGGAGAGGTGAGGAAAACAGCTTAGGTGTCAAATACAGTACTGGATATAATGCATTACTAAATTACCTTGCAAAAAAAAAAAAATTAAGGGATTACTTTCCTTAATTTAATTACAGTTACTTCTGATGTTTAAAAAACTAAAAAAAACAATTCTGTATAAAACAATAGAGGATTTAACGTCAAAATATAACCTCTAATGTTAAAATGTGTGTTTTTAATGTAACATTCTCATTTAAATACTTTGCTCAGTTCAAGAATAATTTATGCACTTTTATATTATTTATTTGAAAGAGTTAAAAGAATACACATAGAATTTTTGTACACTGATTTTTCTCATATAAACTTTGAAAATATGCTAAATAGAGGCATATTATTGAATATGCATGCATTTGCATATTATATCAAAAATAGTGTAGACCTCACAAAATGTTAAAACCTAGAATTGACTCATAAACATTCTTTATAATTCATATGGTGTGCCTATGACCCTGAATTTAAGCCAAATAGAATGCATTATGGATTCAAATTTTGGGTCTCAAAAGGAATAACAACATTCTGTTCTCTTACGGAAAAAAGGGAGAGTTGAAAGACTTTGAAAGTTTGAAGAAAGAGTACTACTTTGAGGAATCAGATTTTTATAGATATCTCCAGTTACGCAATCATTTTGAAAACAACATAAAAAATAAAACAGACTTTGATGACCCAATATTGAAGATATTTACAGGTGCTTACCAAGGTGATTTAAATAAGGGTGTCATCTCTAAATTCGATAAAGGATAAAAAAAAACTCACACCACAGAATATATGAAAGAAAAATGGTAAAAAAGAAGGTCATTTTTTAATATCGAATGAGGAATGGCTTGATATATGTAAATTCCCATGAAAATGTACTAATTCTCTCATATTTGTGGAAATGAATTTGGGTGGAAATGCCTTATCAGATGTTTTATTACACCGAAACAGAAAGCACATATTGAGGGAGGAGACACCAAATGTTGGAGACAGTGTGGGTTTCGGGAAGACAATCACTGGTATATATTCTGGTAAAACCCTTTTGGGTGGAGCTTCATAAAGCAGTGGAAGGCATTTTTAACACTGCACTGCCTCTGCGCTTTTCCACGTTATATTTAGGAAATACTAAAATGAGACAAGATGGCCTGAAAGATACCTATTTGGCATTCTAACAATTGCTGGTAAAAAAGCACTTACGAGGCACTGGTTGCTTCCTGAACAATACAAGAATGGATGGATATTGTGAATGATATTTATGTTATGGAAAAGATTACTTTTTCCTTTCGTCTTCAGAAGAATGTATTCAGACTTTATCCCACAATCTCTACCATAGACCAAGAACAAACATTTAACATGATTTAATATGGAATTTGATAATTAAGTATATATCTGACCCCCCAAAACTGTTAAAATGATTATTAATATTTAATTTTATATTATTTTGTCTGTTATTTTGTTTATATTATGTTTAAAAAAGAAAAAGAAAAATTAAATGGCAGAGAAAATTGTAACTACTTTTGTTTTGAAATAATGTACTGTTGTCCGAGCTGTTACATCAAAATAAAAAAAAATGTTAAAACCTATATTTTTGCTTTAATATAATATTTGTACATTTTAATTATTTGAGAATTTTATTTAATATTTTTAAAAACATTTTTTTGTGTTCTGTTTCTATTATATTAAATTACAGACTATTCTATCATGTTATATTCTGTTTAAAAAAATTAAAAAATAAACGATAAAATGGCCCATTAAATGGCAAAAAAGTGCCACAAATCTTTCACCCCAGTAATATCACAAAATTAGGCCTCTGTGCCTATTGTAGAAAATGATTTAAATCGCATAAGGCTATATAAAATCATAAACATTTTGGGTGTTTATTATTTTTTGTTAGTTGAAGATGCATAATACTGATGATCATTCATGCCTGTTGTATCTATTGTTAATAAAAATACAGTTCCAATTAATAAGCTCATGATAGTAAAGATAGTGAGTGGCTGTCTGTTTGTGGTATTTTTGTCTTTAGTGGTGCTGCACCTGACCCCTGTAATCCAGAACCTCTGTTTTTATGTTTATAGATGAGTTTGAGGTTTCAGTGAAGGTGTTTGTGTTTCTGCAGGGGAGCTACGGGCAGCAGTATGGACCAAACGGGCAGTTCTCCTCTCAGCAGGGTCAGTATCCGAACCCTGCCGTCAGCAGAGGCGTCTCGTCACCGCATTACCCCGCTCAGAGGATGCCCGCACAGCCCGGGACGCCCGCACAGTACCAGACCGCCGGCATGGGACAGTTCTACAAGGTCCTGCACTAACATCATGCTGCCCTCCAAAACACCTTCTTTCAATAACAAAATACTTTATAGCAAATTATGTTTTAATAGAGGCGGGGGGGGGGGGGGGGGGGGATTAGATTCTTGAGATTAGATTTCATAGATTCTCCTCTATGAAAAATCGATTTATTTTTATTGTGTGTGATTGATACATTTCTTAAAATATTTTTTTTATAATAATATAATTAATCATTTATTATTATGTATTTTATGTTAAATTTTATGATACAAATGTGACCCTGGACCACAAAACCATCCATAAGGGTATATTTATACATCGTCTGAAAGCTGAATAAATCAATTTGTTATGATAGCACAATATTTGCTGAGATTTGAAAATCTGGAATCCATTCAGGGTCACAAATATATAAACATATTTCATTACATTTTATTTATATAAAATTAATAATGATTTATTATAACGAATTGTTTTAATTTTAATTGTTTAAATTTATTAGAATATTTAATTATTTCTTTTAATTTTTGTTACATTAATATAATCATTTATTTTATTACTATTTATTAATAGTAATAAAATAATTTATTATAATGTATTTTAAGTTAGACTTTATAATACAAATGTGTGTGTGTGTGTGTGTGTGTGTGTGTGTGTGTGTGTGTGTGTGTGTGTGTGTGTGTGTGTGTGTGTGTGTGTTTGTATATGTGTGTGTGTGTGTGTGTGTGTGTGTGTGTGTGTGTGTGTGTGTATATATATATATATATATATATATATATAATTTATTATAATAAAATAATAAGAGTGATTGCTACAATAAAAAATGGACTACACACCACTGTTTTAAATTAATTAATCTATTTTTATTGTTTTCTAATAATAATAATAATAATAATAATCATTTATTGTAATATATTTCATATTTTCTTTATAAAATTTTCTAATTTTATTCAAATATATTTCAATATTATATAGCCAAATTCTTAGATAGTGTATACATCTAACAAAAATCCAGTCCCATAATGATTAGCTGATTGAGTGTGTCTTTCTCTCTGTCTCTAATACAGGAACCCAGCAATAACTTCAACACGGGAAACTTTCATTACATTGGGGTACGGTAGTTAGATGTTCAGTCAGCAGCTGATTTATTCACAGTTTCAGGCGTTTACCTGTTCTCCTGTGATCTCTTGTGCTTGTAGCCTCCGCGGCCGGTGGGCAGTTACCCTCACTCTCCATTACCGGGCGACCCCACGCCCCCCGTGACCCCAGGAAGTAATATACCGCCGTATCTGTCGCCGAACCAGGACATGAAGCCCCCGTTTCCTCCTGATATCAAACCCAACATTAATGCACTGCCGCCTCCTCCAGGTATGAGCCTTTATATCACCATACATCATCTTGGCCACGCTGTTAAAAATGATTTTCCAGTACAAATATCTGAACATTCTTAAATCAAGATACATTTACCTGAGAAGCAAAATGATTGTTTAGAATATCGAATCATTAAATAGGCTTAATCTCCATCTTGTTTCCTAGGTAACCCTAACGAGGAGCTCCGGCTGACGTTCCCGGTTCGGGACGGTGTGGTTCTGGAGCCGTTCAGACTGGAACACAACCTGGCCGTCAGTAATCACATCTTCCACCTGCGGCCCACCGTCCACCAGATGCTCATGTGGAGGTCAGACCACCGTTTTAAATGGTCACCATGGTGACAAATTGATTTTTAAATTCTAATAAAATTATTATAAAGTAACTGTACTGTAATACTGAACTCCACACAACTGTTTTAATTTATTATATGTTTTAATGATTTAATTTATTATAATTAATCACAATTATAATAATAAAATGTAAGTAATTTATTATAATAAATTCTAATAAAATGATAAAATGCTTGATGCAATAAAAAAGCAACCTTAATACTGGGTTACACACCACTGTTTTAATTTATTATAATTTTCTTTATTATTTTAGTATGATAATAACATTAATAATAATTTATTATAATATGTTCTAATAACATTACGATAAAATGATTGATGCAGTTAACTGTAATACTGGACTGTGCATGGCTGTTTTAATTTATTATAATGAATTCTAAATAAAAAAATGCTTGAAATGATTGATGTAATTAAAAGGTGACTGTAATACTGCACAACACCACTGTTTTTATTTATTCTATATTTTTTTAGTATTTTGTTATAAAAATAAAATTAATAATAATTTATTCATTTTAATATATTATTTTTTATAGTATACATTTTATTATAATTTTATATATTTGATTAAAATATCTTCTTTTTATTATTACAGTACTTTCAGAATTATTTTTTTATAATTTATTAAATATTTTATATGAAGTTTATTAAATATTTAAACATATTGATCATTAAGAGTCAAACTATATGTATTATTTTACTTATTAAATTATAATATTTTGATGCTAAATGCATATATATATATATATATATATATATATATATATATATATATATATATATATATATATATATATTGAATCTGGTGGTTTATGCCAATTCCCAGCCCTGTTTTATTAGCACTCTACTATCGCAAATACGTAAACACACACACACACAGACACACACACGCGCGCGCGTGTAAATATATATAAACAGCCAGACAAAGACTTCCTGTTCATATCTGCTCGTGTTTGTGTCTCAGGTCTGACCTGGAGCTTCAGTTCAAGTGTTATCATCATGAAGACAGGCAGACGTACACGAACTGGCCGGCGTCGGTGCAGGTCAGCGTCAACGCCACACCGCTCACCATCGAACGGGGCGACAACAAGACTTCCCACAAAGCCCTGCACCTGAAGCACGTGTGTCAGCCGGGCCGAAACACCATCCAGATCACAGTGACGGCCTGCTGCTGTGTGAGTTTACACACACACACACACACACACACACACACACACTCCTCTTGTGCTCATCCGGTGAATGTTGCGTGAGCGTCTGTGATGTGTTTTCTCTGCAGTCGCACCTGTTTGTCCTTCAGCTGGTTCACCGGCCGTCGGTTCGATCGGTGCTGCAGGGTTTACTGAGGAAGAGACTCCTCACCGCCGAGCACTGTATCACTAAAGGTACCGCTTCAGTCTGTCTGTCTCTCTGTTGGTCAGTCTCAGTGATTAATCTCGTATTTACAGTCATCAGCCATCGTCAAGAATTGGCTAAAAACACATCTCTTCCATCTTTATCTGACCCTCTAATTCTAAAGCACTCTCTATTCTAATTCTATTCTTTAAAAAAAAAAACTTAACTCATTTATTATGTAAACATTAATTGTTTGACAGCACTAAAAAAACCTTGCTACGTTTACTGTGTTAGGCTAGCTGAGACTTGCTATAGCACTTGCGTATCGTTGCTCTTTTGCTGATTTTGATTGCTTCCATTGTCCTCATTTGTAAGGCGCTTTGGATAAAAGCATCTGCTAAATTTACTACATGTAAATGTGTTTATGAGCCTTCATTCTCTCTGTCTCTCAGTGAAGAGGAACTTCAGCAGTGTGGCCGTGTCTGTCGCCGGTGCCGGTCTGAATGGTGATGATGGAGTGGAACAAACGGCCATCAAAATCTCTCTAAAATGTCCAATCACATTCAGGCGCATTCAGCTGCCGGCGAGAGGCCACGACTGCAAACATGTGCAGGTCCGGAAGTCTTTTAAACATCCAACAAGAGGGGTTTTTATAAAAGTGAAAATGGGAAAAAAAAAAAATGTTTATGGCTGTTAATGGCAAATCTGCTTGGGAATTATATTTATTGTGAAAATCACTACAAATACAATTTAATTGAATTTAAAATATTTCTAGAATTAGCCTAAAAGAGGGTAGAAAAAGATGAAAATACACTCCTTAATGTACAGTCTGGATTTGGCATATTCTATAAAAATATTTTTAATATAATTTGCTTTGCCTTCAGTAAAGTATAAAATATAAAAAATACCAAAAATGCCTTTATATAATTTAGCATAATTTAGTCTCAAAAAATGACCATACCAACACTACCCATTTTTAATTCTCACCAAGGCTGCTTTCATTTGATCAAAAAATTCAGTAAAAACTAATATTGTGAAATATTATTACAATTTAAAATAGCTGTTTTCTATGTGAATATCTTTTAAACTGTAATTTATTTCTGTGATGCAGCGCTGAATTTTCAGCATCATTACTGCAGTCTTCAGTGTCACATGATCTTCAGAAATCATAATAATATGCTGATTATTATCAATGTTGAAAACAGTTGTGCTGCCCAATATATAAAACTGTGATACATTTTATTTTTCAGGATTCACAGATGAACAGAAAGTTCAAAAGAACAGCATTTATTTGAAACATTATAAATGTCTTTACTGTCACTTTTGAGAAATTTAAAGCACATTTTCTGATTAAAAGTATTAATTTTAAAGTAACAAAGTATTAAAAAGGCAACAGGATCATTATATTTGGGGTCTAAAATAACATTTGGCATCAAAAAATGTCTAAATTTACATGTAAGTGTGGTAATGTTGTCTAAACGTTGTGTTGATGTTGTGATAATGCTCTCTTGCAGTGCTTTGACCTGGAGTCCTATCTAGAGCTGAACTGTGAGCGGGGCACGTGGAGATGTCCGGTGTGCAAGTAAGATCCTCCAGTCCATCCTCAGATCATGACTGAGATGCTTGAGTGATGCAGAACTGATCTTCTGTTTCTCTTCTGCAGTAAAGCGGCTCTGTTAGAAGGTCTGGAGGTGGATCAGTACATGTGGGGGATCTTGAACGCTCTTCAGAAGTAAGTCAACGTTTAGTGCTCACTTTGGACGGCCGAGAAAGCTCAATGCACAGCAAATGAAAAACACATGCAAATAGAAAAAACCCTGCAAATTAAGAAACCATCTTCATCAGTTTGACAGCACATGTGCTGCAAATACTCACAACACAGACAAATACAAATAACTGCAAAAATAGAAACGCGCTGCAAATACACTCAGACCACCTGACTGGACATGCTTATCAATGTCTACTCTGAAAGGTGAGATTTTATATGATTCCTTAGGGATTTTTTTTTTGTTTGTTTGTTTTTTTAGCCTGAATAAGTTGACGAAATACACAATTACTGTAACTATGAAACGTTATGTAAGCTGACTCCTTTTACTACTTCTTTTACAAAAATTAACCATGGTTTTACTTTTAAAATAAATAGGCAAATAAATAGCCTGCATATACGTATTATATATATATTTTTTTAAATACAAATAAAAATAGTTTAGTTAATAGTATTAATGCATAATTAATGCTATAGTTAAATCATGGTAAATTAAAAACACTAACCATAGTTTAACCATGGTATGTGCTACACTTTTACTATAATAAAACCATGGCCAATTTTGGTTGTGTTGTGATTATTTGCGGCACGTTTCTGTTTTTGCTTATTTTGTATTTGCAGCACATGTGCTGTCAAACTGATGAAGATGTTTTCTTAATTTGCTGGTGCTTTTTCTGTTCGCATGTGTTTTCATATTTTGGTTTTGGGAGTCCCCAACAACAGGTTGACATGCACGCAAGGTCAAAAAACACTTTTATTTTCTTATAATATGCATTTATTTTTACCTTATTTGCACAACGATTCACTCAACGATTAATTTTTCCAAACCTCTCCTGTACGTGACGCTAATCTGCGATGATCGGGTCGATTTCATTTAAAGCAGTGTTTGTGAGCGCAGTGCTGCTTTGTGTACAGCGTTACCAGGCAAACAGTTATTTTAAAGCTTCAAAAGCGGCACCTAGTGGCAAAGAATGAATTTGTATTTTCATTCAGACCAATGAGAAAAGACCAACAAGTGGGCGGCAATATGCTAATGTTTCATGCTGACTTCAACATGAAACGGCTTGGGATTCGTTTTAAAAACGACTCGTTTCAATGATTCAGAGTCGACTCTTTCTTTCGAGAGACAATAACTTTATACACGGTGCACTTTCAGATTTAAAACTTTGCAGGATGTTTTCATTCTCTTTCAAAAATCCATAATAGAGGCACTTTAAGTTGCAGCGCGTTGAGCTCTCTTGGCCACCGTAGGTTTAGGTGTTTTGCACAGATCTACTTCCTGTCGTTGCAGCTCAGAGTTTGAGGAGGTCACGATAGACCCATCCTGCAGCTGGAGGCCGGTGCGGATCAAAGCTGAGCCGCACATAAAGGAAGATCCGGACGGGATGATGTCCAAGCGCTTCAAAACCACGAGTCCCAGTCAGATGGTGCTGCCCAACGTGATGGACATGATCGCTCAGCTCGGCCCGGGAGCGTCTCCATACCCCAACCCACAGCAGCAGAACAACAGCACTATCCAGTACATCAGCCCAGGTGCGGCCCATTATCCAGAAACATAGTGTATGGCAGTTGAGTGAAAAAAAATGTTCATAATTTTATGTATTTACTATGTTTAGTATCTTGAAACTCTTCTGAGCAGTATTTTATGCTCAAATAAGATGACAATAGTCTTAATCTGCGTTCACACCAAGAACGATTACTATAAAGATAACGATATTAGTGTCCACACCGGCAGACGATATCGTCTGTTTATTCTCAGCGCACGCTCGTCTGCAGCTTTAAATTCTCCAGCTCGTTACAGCAGGATGGATTCTGATTGGCTGTCAATGTTTGTATCATTCATCAGCTGGAAAAAATTGTTCTGGAAGTGATTCCAATGATATCGTTTCTCTGTGCCTTTATCATTATAGCTGTGGTGTGGACTAGTCTCTTATATTGAGAACGATTTTTAGAACTATATCTTTATCGTTATCTTTATAGTTATTGTCCTTGGTGTGAACGGGCCTTTAGAACGCCCTCAAGTGACCATTAATTTTACATCAGAATGAATACTCTATCTACAGGTGATTAACGAACATTCTTAAATCATCCACCAAATTATCATTATTTTTGTAAGTTAACAACGATGAAACCCCAGTAAATTAGTGAAATATTAAACTTGGAGCGGTTTCGGACACAGTTTATGTAAATACAAATGTGCACGTTCTTATGCAACCTCTGTTTCCCAGGCAACCGTTTCCAGGGCCACAGTAAGTTTGGCGACTATCCCCATGGCAACGCAGCATCATCATCAGTGAGTGAGTTCGTTCAGGGGCCGCACCTGTCTCACCCCCCCGCTGACCTCTCAACCTCTGAGAGCCTGTCGCACACGCTGCAGGACGCCGTGAGTCTCTGAAACACACACAAACTACATTCATGATGCTCTGTACTTATATTTGTGTTATGTTCATTTTCTAAATATACACAGTTACACAGTTTATTTTATTTACTTTTTTATAATTTTTTACACCGTGTCCTAACTACACGCGATGCTGCGACATGCGATAAAATATCTTTTCCATGTTAATCAGAGTGATTATGTGTTTTATTTAAAGTTAAACGTGTCTAATATGAGTTTAAATATAATTTTGTATGACCTTATAGCCATACTGAAAGCAACAACAGATTTGACCTCAGATCTTGAAAATAAATTAAAGCAAGGATGTCCGTTAAAACTGTGAACTCACTGCGAACCAACGAGTGTATTCCACAACAGTGATGTTATCAGCCACTCGGTATGTACATTTAATGATGTTAAAAAGCTTTAATATTTATGAATTAGATTATAAACGTATCCATTTCGTTGAAAATATGATCTGCTTTTATTTCTTTGGTTCAGACAGACAGCAAATCATAAATTAACTTGTGTCTTCTGACTTCTAACGCCTCGAGGCCTGTTTCATAAAACAAGTTTACCAAATAGGCCAGGCTTATTTCAGTTAGTCTGACTCACTGACAAATGATTTGGTTCCATAAAGCAGATTTAACAACGATCATCCTCAGTCACTGTGGCTATATGCTGGAAAGCTAACCTGGTTCAGGGCAGGCAAACTGGTCCTCACTGACCAATAGGAACGCAATGATATTACCACTGACTCTCTCACACACTAGCCTTTCTCTCTGGTTTTATACCAGACACATCAACACAACACAACAACACAGTAACTCATCTGAACTTAGTAATTAGGACTGTATTAGCTTGCATTTTATTTACCAATTACAATAGTCCCTTTACGGTTACTGCTATCATAAAATGAGTTTCTAACATTTACAGATGAACAATATACCTGTGACATGTCAGTTATGCACTGAGGAAAACAAAACGTCTCAAATGCATTAAACAGCACAGATATATTCGCTGTTTGCCGTGGTGGATCGATCTGATCCATGATTAAGAGCTGCTAAAGAATGAGCATGCTCAAATTCGTTTATAACCGCTTTAGCCCCGATTGATTTGTTCGGTTATTTCAACTCAAGTTTTGGACTTTAATCCCAGTTTTTCCTCGGGTCTCCGTGCTGTTGTTGTGATTCGTGATATTCACGTGCAGCGGTGATGAGAGAACACACTTGAGACACAGTTTCCAGAGGAGAAATCAATCTACATATAACATATTGGTCACTTTCTAAATGATAAAAGTGTAGTGCATCCACTAGTAACTAAATATAAATAAATCGGTTTTTACCGATGCAAATATGTTAGAAACGCCAACTTGCCAACTTGTATCCGATGCACACTTTTTAATCCGATGCATCGTTAACGTTTTTTGGCGATGCACCGAACGAATCGAGGAGTCTTCCTATCCCTACTATAAAATAACAAATAACTAATTAAATAAAAAGTTATTATTATAAGAATAGAATAGGAATGTACTATTAATATATTTTTTAGTTTATTTGCTTTTTTGTTTATTTATTTTGAATTATTGCACTTTTAATGTAGATTTTATTATACTTTTTGACTTTTTTTATTGTTTTAATCACTTTTATAATTTCTTTTTTAATGTTTGTATATTTTGTCTTACAAATAATAACAAATAAAATAGCTTACATGAATAAATAAAATAACTTTCATTCAATATATATATTATTATATGTAAAGCAGAAAATATTGATAAATGTTTTGTATATCTGTAACCTGAGAGAAATTGTTTGAATTAGAAAAAAAAGATATTTCTTTTTAAACAGAAGATACGATAAAACACTGATGCCAATATGTTGTGCATCCTTAATTTACTCTTTCATCTTTTAAACCAATTATTTTGTATAAATACTATTTTTACAGTACCTTTTCTATTTATTTTTTAATTTATTTCCATTTTTGTTTTGTTACCGACTGAATTAGAAAAAACCCTGTAATTTCTTCTTAATCATATGATACAATAATAAAAAAAGTTTATATCAGATGATAGCAATGTTGAGCATCCTTAAAGTCAGTTCATGTGTGTTTTCTGTTTCCTGTCACAGACGCCTCACCCCCTCAACACAGATCAATCCCACAATCCTCTGCAGCACAGTATGCAGCCGTTACATCACAGCGGCCCGCCCCGTGCCTGCAGGCCGCCGCCCAGCCAGCACAGCTCCGCCCCCAGCGGCCACATGCATCCAGAGATGACCTTTAACCCCTCGGCCAACCTGGAGGGTCAGTGTGGAGGTCAGAGCAGCGCAGACATGCGCGAGGCCTCCTTAGATGTGAGTTCAGACACTTTTGATCTTGAATTCATTAAGATTCATATGTTTATAACCTGTTTTAGAGATATTTCTGATCAATCAAATAATGCAATAATTACAAAAAAACATTGAAATCAGCCAAAACTAATATGTTGCACATCCATAATTTATTAAAAGATTAATCAATCACTATTTTCACTGTACATTTGAATTTTTTGTTTAAATTATATTTTTTATTATTTTTTTATATTTATATTATAATATTTATGATCTTTATTATTGCTTTTGTATATTTGTATATTCTGCCTTACAAATAACAACAAAAACCAACAAATAATAATAACAAAAATATATAACAAAATAATAATAATAATTAATGTTCATTGTTTTGTATAAATACTCATTTTACATTACATTACATTTTTTATTTATATATTTCCTTTTTGTTTATTTATTTAAATGACACTTTTATCGTAGATTTTATTGTACTTATTTTAAGTTATTAAAATTTATGATTTCTTTTTCTTTAAATTTATATATTCTGCCTTACAAATAACAGAAACAAACAAAACAATAACAACAAAAACATATAACAATAATAGTAACAGTAATGTGCACTGTTTTGTATAAATACAAATTTTACTTATTAGTTTATTTATTTCATGTTTGCATATTGTACCTTACAAATAACAACAAAAACAAACCAAACCAAACTAATTTTGTATGTTTATATATATCCACAGCAGAAAAGATTGATAACTGTTTGGTATGTTTGGTATGTTTGCTTGTTTTCCTCCTGCAGCTGCTGCCGGATCTGATGAATCCTGACGATCTTCTGTCGTACCTGGATCCTCCAGACCTTCCCAGCAGCAGCAACGACGACCTGCTGTCTCTCTTTGAGAATAACTGAGACGTCAGACCCTCGACTAGCAGCTCCTCCATACTTGACAAACACAAATGCACTTACCGTCACTTCCTCTTCCTGTACAGACTACAGATTTCAAAACCAGCGTTGACAGATGGACGGACGCCGACAGAAACCTTGATCTCTGCATCCAGATACCTTATTTTTATCTGTCAGAACGACAGAAAGCATTTCGATTATCGCTCAATGTTTTCAAAACCAAATGAACGCGAGAAATGCGGAGCTGCAGTGAACTTTGCAGCTAAATTCAGTCTTTTTTAGCACATGAGAGTGAATCTAGTCAATATCTGTGGTAGCATTTTTCTACTCGCTTTGATTTTGATACGAAGAACCAGAAAACATCCGTCCGCTGTCGAACTGTGTTCATGTTACTCCTCCACGTCTGATAAGCTGTTTTTGTTCATCATTTTAACGTTCAGCAGCGTTTCAGTGGCGATTCTCAAACGTTTCTCGAAGCACAGCTCGTATTCAAAATAAATCACGTTGTTTGGAAACGTAAAGGGAAAAAACGGAAATCAAACTCACACTGTGCAATTATCCATCTAGTTCACTTCTGTTCATAATGCAGTTGTATTATTTTTGAGAAGCTCATGTAAATATTTGTGAATATGTTTGTTTTGATTGGTCATCCGTGTTTCTTCTGTCCATGTGTGAAATACATGGGCTGCGTTCAGAATGCAATGCTATACATCGCATACTATTTTATATATTTGCATTGAAATATATTTACATCAGCGTTCAAAAGTTTGGTATGTTTCAAATAATGACGTGTCAGATCATGAGATAATCATTAGATAAAGAGTCCAAATTATTACATACATAAACCAGTTAAAACTATGAAATATGTCAATTATGAGATAAAAAGTCAAAATTATGACCGGAGTCATAAAAAGTCAAAATTATCTCATAATACTGAGTCAAGTCATAATTATGAGATAAAAAGTTGAAATTATGATGTCGTAAATTGAAATTATGACTAAGTCATAATTATGAGATAATAAGTCGTAATTATGGCATTAGTCAAAATTATGAGATAAAAAGTCAAAATTATTAGATAAATAAACCAGTTAAAACTATGAAATATGTCAATTATGAGATAAAAGTTAAAAAATATGACCTGAGTCTTAAAAAGTCAAAATTATGACATACTAAGTAAAAACTATGACATAATTCAATTATGAGATAAAAAGTCAAAATTATGACCAGTCATAAAAAGTCAAAATTATCTCATAATACTGAGTCAAGTCATAACTATGAGATAAAAAGTTGAAATTATGAAATTATGACTGAGTCATTGTAAGTCGTAATTATGACATACTAAGTTGAAATTATGGCATTAGTCAAAATTATGAGATAAAAAAGTCAAAATTATTACATGCTTCAACTAGTTAAAACTATGAAATATGTCAATTATGAGAAAAAAGGTAAAAATTATGACCCGAATCATAATTGACATTTCATAATTCGAGTCATAATTGACATTTCATCTCATAATTCATCTATGACTTCTGATCTCATAAGTCATAATTATGAGATAAAAGGTTGAAATTACGACTAAGTCATAATTATAAGATAAAAAGTCATAATTGTGATATCATACTAAATTGAAATTCTGACAAAGTTATAATTATGAGATAAGTTGAAACTGACACACTATTTTTTGACATATTGTAAGCCATAATTGAGATTTTAGTCGAAATAGAGAGAAAAGTTGAAAATATGACAAAAATGTAAAATAATGAGACTAAGCAAAAATCTGACTATATTATAATTTCGACTTTTTTAATATCATAATTTTGACTTTTTATGTCCTAATTTTGAATGAGTATGTCATAATTACAATTTTTAAAGTAATTTCGACCATTTTCACCTCATAATTATGACAGTAGTGAGTGGAAATTACACTAGATTTTCATATATATATATATATATATATATAACTGGTATGTAATTGTGAGCGCAGCCTGTGTTGCTCATCATGCGTTTCACGTCCAGACGGAGTCATACATGAAATACTAAAAAAATACACTTCCATTTAAGAAACCAATAATATGTAAAGCTGTTGGAGGCTCAGTTAAGGATATTTTATTGATATACAGACTTTCATGTTAATATGAGAAATATTGTTAATATGTACAAGTAAATATGACAGCCTTATGTGAAATAAATATATACAGGTTTGTTTATTTGTAGAAAGGGCAGCTGTGTGTTAAAGCTAACGGCCATTTTTGCTCTGTTTTGTTTTGGTAAATTATTTTTTATTGTACTTGTAACGCTTTTTCTGATGATTACATCGCGTGGCAAAAAATTATACACATGCAAAGAATTTTTGAATACGTGACACAAGTCTTCCCTTTTTTATGAAAGAGACGGATGATTTTAAAATCTGATTCTAAATGACTTTTATCTGTGAAATCACCGAGGCTGCATCACCGCATCTGATGTCCTGACAGCGCATCTCACTCACAATAAATGATTTTTCTGTTTGTCGCCATGAAGATAAATGTTTCTGGCGATCTGAGATCATGGCTGTCGTTTTCACACTCTGTGAAGCAGAAATAAAGCATTGATTGTGATAGTTTGGTCCTGCAGATCTGTATGTGTTTTAATGACTTGATCCGCTCACACAGACGTCCTCAACGGACCAAACCTCAATAAACTCCATGCCCTTCGTCTGATACTCATTGTGTTATTAAGCCGAATTATTGATAACACGAGTTCATGAACTGCTTTCAGTGGATAATCATTTACTAATGTTCAGTTCAAATTTCATTTTTGCCACGACTGAAGTCTGTTTTAAAAGAGATTAATCTTATTATAACTATATGTCTCTATATGTCATTGTGCATTAATGACAACGTAAACTTGGCTGATGATAGTAAAGATTATTTTATATATATATATTTATATTTTGATAATTAGATTTATTAATTTTTCATATTTAACATTGCACTTTTATTTTTAAAATCATGTTACTAATAGTAATAATATTAAGTTATATAAACATATAATTTATGTTTTTTTAAATTTAATAATTCATTCATCTGAGTGTTTATTTTATTTTAGTAGTCATAAAATTATATATCTATGTTTTTTACATTTATATAAATAGCTACATTTATGACGTATTTTTATTTTAAAAAATTTGAATTAAATTGAATAATTTTTAAGTATTATAACAAATTGTATTTTTGTTTTTGTTATATAATTTGTCATATTTTTTATAATTGTTTTATATTAATTCAAATGTATTTATTTATTATTTATGTTTATATATTTATTATATTTTCATTATATTTATTATATTTTTATATTTAACATTGTACTTTAATTTTTTTTAAATCAGGTTACTAATAGTTATAATATTAGGTTATATAAACATAATTTATGTGTATTTTTAATTTAATAATTCATTCATCTAAGGGTTTATTTGATTCTTGTAGTCATAAACCTATATAAATATTTTTTTTTGTTTTTTATATTTATATAAATAGCTACAATTTAAGACATTTTCAAATTTTTATTTTAGATATTTTAATTACATTTGATATTTTACACATTTTAATTAAATTAAATAATTTTAATTATTAAAAATGATTTTACATCATATATATATGTTTATAATATCTATTTATATTATGTATTTATTTATGTTTACGAATCAACATGTGACTGACACGCGCGCGCTCTTAAACGCTTCCGTGTGACGCTTCAGCTCTTCCTGTGTCGGTAGCTCAGCGGCGGCGGCGGCAGAAGTCAGTAACCGGGGTCAGCATGTTAATCATCAGTAACAGGGTTAAATTGTGTTCGCTGGCGTTCACCGCGGCGCGCATGTACGCCACCGGAGCTCAAGCCAACAACAACCCCTTGGTGTTCTTCGACATCGCGGCGGATAACGAGCCGCTCGGTAGAGTCACCTTCGAAGTGAGTGTGAGAGACGTTACGAGCTCTACTATGACGAAGGCTCGGCTTATGAATATTAATGACGCACCGCGCCGTTCGTCGAGTTCGTTCTTCTGATTGGCTGAAAGAACGCGGTACGCTAAACAGTTGGCGAATCAACGAATACGAGGAAGGTTTATGAATATTAATTAAATGCGTGACTGGACGCTCCACGAAGTTTACAAAGTAACAGCACCTTGAGCTAATTAATATTCAAGAGCTCAGCCTTCGCCATGGTGGGATATTTACAACCTGTTAATAATGATCAGTACTCCACTTTATAATACTTTAGCGCGTATCATGTTTCTGAAAAACCTCTGTTGAATTAATTAGATGTTCAAGCAAATGTAGCAGCAGTTATGTGACAATTTCACAGTATTTTAAAAGCGTTTCTCATTCTTTGATCTTGAACTCTCTTCCTGAACTGTAGCTGAATGCGGATGTTGTGCCCAAAACAGCAGGTAAAGTGCTTGAAAACATGTTGTATTCGTTACATTGTATTGTTTTGTTCTGTTCTGCTGGAGTATGTGTGTATTGTAGAGCACTCTGGGTCAACCATGAGCTGTTCTGAACGTGCTTTATCAATGCAAATGAAAGAAAAGGCCAGTTTTTTTCTTTGACAGGTGTCATATGTGATCATCTGTGTGTTTTCTAGAGAACTTCAGAGCTCTGTGTACAGGTGAACATGGATTCGGATACAAAGGCTCGATCTTCCACAGAGTGATTCCACAGTTCATGTGTCAGGTGACGAGATCCTCATCAAGATCAAGATCACACAGGCCTGCATGAGCTTCGTTACGCTGCTGGGTTTGGCTTTAGATTAAAGCTCTGTGACCACATCAGACCAGAGCAATCAATAATGCTTATTTAGTTCAAATCCAGACCTGTGTTGTGGGTATTATGACTTTAAATATGACATTTCAAAAAATGATTATGCTTATGCTGCTTTTTTTTCCAGTTCTTATGTAACTGTTATACAACGTGCATATTTTGACCTAATTGATAGACTGTATATTTGTACTTTTATAAATTGCAAACAAGCTCAAATGTGCTTTGAGATGGTGAATCTGTTACCAGGTGCTTTGTGTTAATGTTACAAAATCCTTTTAATGATCCGTGTGAATGAAACAGTCTTGCTCTTCCTGTTTTACAGAAGAATCATACTAATCCTGCATGACTAATTGGCATATTTTGTTTCATGCGTGCACATTTTAAGCCTCTAATGCGTTTTGCATGTGATCAGGTGTGATTCGGTGAAAAACACGTGTGCTTTTCTTTTATTTACACTGGTTTGTGTGTCTCTTTTAGGGAGGAGATTTTACAAATCACAATGGAACCGGAGGAAAGTCCATCTATGGTCCAAGATTTTCAGATGAGAACTTCAGACTGAAACATTTACATTTACATTTACATTTACATTTATGCATTTAGCAGACGCTTTTATCCAAAGCGACTTACATTGCATTCAAGTTACAGTTTTTACATTTTATCAGCTCTTGCTTTCCCTGGGAATCGAACCCATGATCTTGGCGTTGCTAGCGCCATGCTCTACTATTTGAGCTACAGGAAACACACCGGACCAGGTTAAACACTCTTAAATGTGTTTGCTTTGTTCGTCAGGTGCTGCGAGTTTCTTTCTTTAGTCTATGAGGGTTTTCATGTGTTCTTGACGTGGTAAATGTCAGTGAGTTTGTTCAGTGTTTATTAGTTCACTGTACAAAGATCATTCAGGTTTTCTGTAGGAACATGTTGACGCCTCTAGATGGCGCTGTAAGAGCTACTAAAAGTGTTACTGTTAATTAAAAGTGCTTTTATTAATTGAAATAAAGCTCAAATAAAATAAAAATATTAGATGAAAAACATGATATTAAAAAAAGAAAATTAGACTGAACTAACTTTAATTTATAATGTATAAAAAGCTAAATAGAAATATTTAAAAAATAATAAAAATGACAGAAGCGCAACAAAATTACTAAAACTGAAATAAAAAATAAACAGAAAAATATACAAATAAAAGCCATTAAAACAAACTGAAATGAAAATAAAGCTAAATAGAATTTTTAAAAAATATAATAAAAATGACAAGCACAACAAAATTACTAAAACTTGAGCTGATCTTAAAATAAAGATACATGGGGGGGGGGGGGGGTTAAAAAAAAAAAAAAAATATATATATATATATATATATATATATATATATATATATATATATATATATATATATATATATATATATATATATATATATATATATATATATATATATATATATATATATATATATATATATATATATATATATATATATATATATATATATATATATATATATATATATTAATATAATATAAAATAATAATTAAAAAAAAGATAGATATAAATAAAAGCATAAGCCTAGTTGTATAAATATTAATATATTATTAAACAACAATTTTATTCTTAAAATAATAATATACAGTAATGGTTTATAAATACTAAAATAGCACTGCTTTCTCATTTTTACTTACTACTGTTTTAAAGCATTAGATTATAATTATTGTTTTAATTATTATAATAAAAATACTTTTAATTATTATGATCTTTTTTGTGATGTAAATATTGTATAATATATATGTGTTTATATGCATTTAAATCAGCACTGGTTGTGACCCGTAAAGTTCCTCCGGATGTTTTTGTGTGTTCAGGTATCCTGTCCATGGCTAACGCCGGACCGAACACCAACGGATCCCAGTTCTTCATATGCACAGTCAAAACAGAGTGGTGTGTAACTCTTCTTCATGAATCTGCTTTCACTTCCTGCGACTGTGATGATGAGAGTGTGTGTTGTGTGTTTTCCAGGCTGGACGGGCGGCACGTGGTGTTCGGCAGCATTAAAGACGGGATGGATGTGGTGAAGAAGGTGGAGGCGCTCGGCTCTCGCTCGGGAAGAACCGCCAAGAGAATCAGCATCACCGACTGCGGAGAACTCAAGTAGAGTCACCCGTCGACTCATTTCTATACAGTCCTGCTGCAGAATCACAGACTACTCCATAATGTGAAACTTGAGACACTTTCTGGTTAAAGGAATGGTCTTTATTTACTCGCTGTCGTGTCTCTGCAAAGCTGTGTGATCTAAAAAATTTCCATGCAACACAAAAGGTGAATTTTTAAGACTCTGCAAGATGTTCTTTTCTATATAGTGACCCAAAAAACAGCATAAAAGCACTTGTGCATTATATTCAGTCTTCAAAAGTCATGCAGTTTTAAAGCTGCGGTCGCTATGAAACGTTTTTGTGCAGAAAACAGATTATTCTTTTGTATTCCAAGGAAAAAAACACAATCTATGGGTTTGAAATGACAAGATGAGTAAGTATCATCATAATGATTGTTTTTACATGCAATATTCCTTTACAGTAACATCCACTGTGAATAAATGTCATGTTTAACATCATTCTCAGGTAATACTGCTAATAACAGTGTTTAATCTGGACTGAATCTGACCAGACCTCTGGTTCTCATGCATGACTTATGAATTATGGCCAGTGTGCTTCAGTATTCATCACTTGAGTTTGATTAATAAAGCCGAGAGCAATAAGACATGATGTTTCAGTGGTTTATTTGTGTTTACAGGTTGATCTGCTCTTGAGAAAGCGCAGCGAGAAGGCACACTTCGGTTTCACAGGTTATTGCCTTCATATAAGCAGTAATATTTCACAGTCTTGAGTTACTGTCACTCATGTACATGCAGTGCTTGAACCATTTAGATTTATTTCTGAAGTTTGTGCTTGAAGCCAGTTTAAAACCAAATGTGACCCTGGAGCACAAAACCAGTCTTGATTTGCTGGGGTATATTTGTAGCAATAGCCAAAAATACACTGTATGGGTCAAAATTATAGATTTTTCTTTTATGCCAAAAATCATTAGAATATTAAGTAAAGATCATGTTCCATGAAGATATTTTGTAACTTTCTTACCGTAAATATATCAAAACTTCATTTTTGATTAGTAATATGCATTGCTAAGAACTTCATTTGAACAACTTTAAAGGTGATTTTCTTAATATTTCGATTTTTTTTTGCACCCTCAGATTCCAGATTTTCAGCCAAATATTGTCCGATCCTAACAAACCATACATCAATGGAAAGATTATTTATTCAGCTTTCAGATGATGCATAAATCTCAATTTTGAAAAATTGACACTTAAAGACTGGTTTTGTGGTCCAGGGTCACAAATGTCTTACAAATTGGTTTTGCATATGAAAATTGAAAATTATAAGTGAACAAAATACACATGCACATTCATCAAGAAATACTTAAAAACACACACACACACACAAAAATATATATAATGCTTTTGGTCTTCATTTTCAACATTTGATTGTTTTATCCGTTCAGACCAGGCAGTGTTTTTTTTTTGCATGTCACAGATAGTTTTTGAGGCCACTAAATATGAGATATTATAAAGCATTTTTCAAAAACACAGGCGCAGACTTCATTCGGAATAAACAAACATCACTTACAGTAAACCTGCAGTATTAATACTGTTAATGTTCTGATCTCTATTACTGTCACTATTATTGTTCATATTTGTACCCAAATACACAAACATCTTTATGATGAACAGGCACTTGAGTGATGTGTCATAAAATCACACAGTATGCAAAATGTAGAAAATAAGATTCATAACAGCATCCTATTGTGTCAGAATGAACTGAAAAGCCTTTTGAGCAACTACACAGACAAACCATGTAGCTTATACGTTATTATAAAATAAGACATGATGCATTTCATATGCAGAAGGCTGATCAGGTCATTCCTGTTCTGCAGTACGTTCTCATCATATATGCTGGACAATCACAATTTAGAAATGCAAATCATATCAGTTTTCACCGAGCACAGTTTCTCAATGAAGTTAATATGGGGGCAATTTAGAATTTTTCTTAATTTTTTCTTCTTCTCATCAAAATGTTTTAATGACAACAACGTTATTTCATCGTCAATTTATAGTTCCTCAATATCACTTTCCATCCCGTTTCGTAAAATCACATTTAAAAAAATTCCATTTGACATCACCCTACAGGAAGTGACATCATTTTGGAGGGAACTCAGCAGCACAAACATCAGTGAGTGTTTGATTATCAGTGGATTCTGTCATGTTCTGCGTGGATCTTTGAATATCATTTAATCTCATTATTGTGTAAATATCCAGTATTTAGTTTGAAAAGGAGTTAAACGGGTTCTGAAGATCAGGAATGAGTCACAGCTTCCATTAGTCCAGACTTTACATCAGATTCATTTGACATTGATGCCCTGCCTGTCAGTTATTGCCCTGAAATGTGTTTTATTAAATGCTTTCGAAGAATATTTCACATTTTCACATCGTGTGAATTCACAGCAACTAACCTGATATCAAATATCCAGTACTTGCACCATTAAGCAAATATATATATATATATATATCAGTCTGAATGGTGTATTAAAATCTGCTAAGTTGAGGGTCAATTTAAATGAATTTTATATTTATCATAAAATATCAGCAGTGAGTTGTGGCCTAATGTTGATTACCACAATTGAGATTATTATTGTTTACACATTGATGCACTGAACTAAATGAATCGAGGTCGGTAAGTGATTTAATCATAATCGTGAACATGTGAGTTTTAATTATGGTGCACTGTTTACGTTAAAACCCACGAATGTATTATTCAAAAAGTCATTTTCTACAGTAAACAACCTGCATAAACATATTTACCCGGAGCTCAGTCAGTGAGGAAGCAGTGAATACGGTGATGCTGGCGTCTTCGGGGGTCAGAGGTCACTGAACGCGACGGCAGTAATATCCGAGCTCCTTACACTTCTCACACAGATGCTGAGGATGTTCTTTGCTCTGGTCAGATACGTCCAGACCGTCGGGTTTCTCCAGAGGACGCTGACAATCACAGGAAAGAGTTTAGCAGGATTATTTGCCATGATGCGTGATGTCCATCTTAAACATTCACAATACAGAAGAACATGTGGAGAACATTAAAGGAAAAAGAGAAGTCAGAAGCATCGACGAGAGCTTCATCAAGAGAATAACCTGCCAAACAAACAGTAAAGTAGCTTTATCTTGAGCCAAAACAACACTGTTACATCTACCAGTCTCCAGTCTTCAGTGAAGAACTTGCTGGAGTTAATAACTAACAGATCTCTCCAGCTTTAACTGCTTCCAGTCAGTTTAGATGTTCTTTTGTACAGTTGCTTCAATAAAGCGAGCAGAACATGGGTTGGGTTTATTTGGACGAGACAAAAAAAAAGAAATCAGTTTCTTTGTCTTGTTTTCTGGTAAACGTACCTAAACATCCTTAAAGCAAGACACATTTACTTGTGAAGGAAAATTGCACAACTCATCAATTGTTTATTCTTGTTTTTTAAGCAGAAACGTTTTGTTAGATTTACACTTTAAATCATTTGCCGATGGGGTAAACTATAACTTCATTGTTAAATCTCATGCAATTTGGCTGAAGTACCTAGGGTTATTATACTTAACTGAAAATAAAACCAAAAAGGATTTTTGTACTTCTCATTTCACATTAAAAAACACACAAAAGTAGGCCTACATGAACAAAAATACTAAGTATTTAACTAAAATGAAAGTGAAAACAAAAATAAGTACAAATAAATTCTAAATACTTTGTTTTAAGGCATGGTTTTTATAGTGCACTATTAATAACCATATTGTTAAAAAAAAAAAAAAAGGAAAGTAAAATAAAATATTTGTAAAAAAAACCTTTAGATTACGACGGCGTTTTAGTGTCTCGTAAAATTTTTTTTAAAAATCCAAGATTACAGGATTAAAGTCGTAATATTTCGAGAATAAAGTCGAAACTACAAGAATAAAGTCGAAATGTTATGCGAATAAAGTTGAAACACTACGAGAATAAAGTCGAAATATTTCGAGAATAAAGTCAATTACGAGAATAAAGTTGAAATATTACGAGAATAAAGTCAATTACGAGAATAAAGTCGAAATTACGAGAATAAAGTCGAAATGTTTCGAGAATAAAGTCAGTTACAAGAATAAAGTCGAAATTATGAGAATAAAGTTGAAATATTACGAGAATTAAGTCAAAATATTACGAGAATAAAGATTATATAGTTATAATATTTTGAGAATAAAGTCAAAATATTTTGAGAATAAAGTCGAAATGTTTCGAGAATAAAGTCAATTACGAGAATAAAGTCAAAATTACGAGAATAAAGTCGAAATATTATGAGAATAAAGTCAAAATATTACGAGAATAAAGATTATATAGTTATAATATTTTGAGAATAAAGTCGAAATGTTTCGAGAATAAAGTCAATTACAAGAATAAATTCGAAATTACGAGAATAATGTCGAAATATTACAAGAATAAAGTCAAAATATTACGAGAATAAAGATTATATAGTTATAATTTTTTGAGCACATTAATATAGAACGTGTTTAAACTGACCTGGAACTACCTGTGCAGTTCAACGAATTTAATCAACACCTGCCAGCCAATCAGAATCGAGTATTCAGACAGACCATGGCATAATCTCAAAATATTTTAACTTTAATTTCTACGATTTAAATTCTCAAAACATTTCGACTTTATTCTTGTAACAATTCGACTTTATTCTCGTAATATTTCGACTTTATTCTCAAAACATTTCGACTTTATTCTCGTAATATTTTGACTTTATTCTCGAAACATTTCAACTTTATTCTCAAAACATTTCGACTTTATTCTCGTAATACTTCGACTTTATTCTCATAATATTTCTACTTTAATCTCGTAATATTTCGACTTTATTCTCGTAATATTTCGACTTTATTCTCAAAACATTTAGACTTTATTCTCAAAATATTTCGACTTTATTCTCATAATATTTCAACTTTATTCTCATAATATTTCGACATTATTCTCGTAATATTTCGACTTTATTCTCATAATATTTCGACTTTATTCTCGAAACATTTCGACTTTATTCTCGTAATATTTCGACTTTATTCTTGAAACATTTCGACTTTATTCTCGTAATATTTCGACTTTATTCTCAAAACATTTAGACATTATTCTCGTAATATTTCGACTTTATTCTCATAATATTTCGACTTTATTCTCGAAACATTTCGACTTTATTCTCGTAATATTTCGACTTTATTCTCGAAACATTTCGACTTTATTCTCGTAATATTTTGACTTTATTTTCAAAACATTTCGACTTTATTCTCGTAACATTTCGACTTTATTCTCGTAATATTTCGACTTTATTCTCAAAACATTTCGACTTTATTCTCGTAATATTTCGACTTTATTCTCGTAATATTTTGACTTTATTCTCGAAACATTTCGCCTTTATTGTCGTAGTACTTCAACTTTATTCTCGTAATATTACAACTTTAATCTCTTATCTTAGATTTTTTTTTTGAAGGGCACACTAAAACGATAGATAGTTGCCAATGCAACATTTTAAATTTTTGTCTAGTTTAAATTGATGAATAAATAAGCTAAACTAAAATAAAACGGATAGACATAGAAATATTTAATAAAAAGGACAAAAACACAAAATTACACAAAACAAAATCACTAAGATTTGATCTAAACTTAAACTGAATGCAAAAAATAAGATCTAATTCAAACTATTTACAAAAACTACAATTGGTGTATATCAATTATACCAAAATAAGAGTGTTTTTAAGGATATTGCAAGCAACGTCGGACTGCTAAGCGGCTGTTTTCCAGCATCTCTTCACCTGTTTGTGAGGATAGACGTTGATGTGGCATTTGATGCACTCCTGACCCATGTTCGCCCAAGAGTTTCCACTCATCCACTTCCTCTTGCATTTGGGACACTTGTATTCGCCAAAACACCTCTTCTTCCCCTGATACGGTGTCAGGCCTTCTCCTTTAGGACGAGCCTGCTCAGAAAACCATCGTTAGATCAGCAGTAGATGAGAATCATTCAAACAGATGCAAGAATCAGACAAGTAAACACTAACACTCAAGAGATTGGGGTCAGCAAGATTTAATAATACTTTAATTCGGTAAAGATGCATTAAATTGATTAAAAGTGACAGTAATAACATTTATAATGATTTCTATTTCAAATAAATGCTGTTCTTTTGAACTTTCAATTCATCTGTGAATCCTGAAAAATAAAAAGCATCACAGTTTCCACAAAAATATTGGGCAGCACGATAATAATCAGAAATGTTTGTTGAGCAGCAAATCAGCATATTAGAATGATTTCTGAAGATCATGTGACACTGAAGACTGGAGTAATGATGCTGAAAATACAGCTGCGCATCACAGAAATACATTACAGTTTAACAGATAGAAAACAACTATTCCTAAATAGTTATAAAATATTTCAGAATATCTTATCAGATGTGAGGTTTTTGGTTTGATGTTTAATTTGAGCTGCAGTACTGTGTTTGTCAATGATGTTACAGTTTTGTTGCATTGGAATGTTTAATGTAACGTCAAAGTAACATTCAGGATTCAAAATGTAACATTGTCAGTGTTGCCACAGGATATCTCTCCTTCTCCAGTCATTTTTCTATTTCAGGTCTGTTTCATATTTGCTTCTTAATCGAATGTAAGCTGTTTGCCGGAGGTCTTTACCGCGGGATGAGTGTGTCTGCGACTGGCTCAGGATCACTGGGAATGCTGAAATCATTCACGATGCATTTCTAATGGTTCCAGAGCTCTGATTTGCCCCTCGGTGTTGGACGGGTTCAGGCCTGTGTGGGTATGATTATGATTATTGCTCTGCTTTAATCAAACACATCTGATCATAGAAGGCACCTGCTGCTTTACTAAGCCTTCACTTCATTCACCTTCACTGCTGACAACTTTAAAGGTGATTTTCTCAATATTTAGATTTTTTTGCACCCTCAGATTCCAGATTTTCAAATAATTGTATCTCAGCCAAATATTGCCAAACCATACATCAATGGAAAGTTGATTTATTCAGCAGATGCATAGATCTCAATTTTGAAAAATTGACCCTTATGACTGGTTTTGTGGTCCAAAGTCACATATATGAACGCAGTGCAGTGCAATTTGTTATTTATTTTGGATATAATTTTTGTCATATTTTATGTTTTCAATTTAACTTTAGTTACAGTTTTAGTTTTTGTCATTTTTAATACTTTGTTTTTTAATGTCTAGCTTTTATTACATTTTAGTTTTATTTATTTTAGTACTTCATCTTTGGTTAGATTTAGTTAATTTTTTCTATATATTCGAGTAATGACATTTTTGAATGGTTTTAGATTTAGTTTTGGTTAATAATAATGTAACCATCTCCTCAAAAACATCTAAGGAGGCAAACCACAAGATAAATTTGAGGGAGGGACGCACCGACTGACTAGATTTGTAATTAACCCTTTACTTAACCTAACTCAAACACATAAACCATAATACATACACACCAAAAAATGTGTTTTTTTAGAGTTTATATGAAAAGACAAGCACCATGTGCTGAAGTTTAGGCCTAGCTTCCCCTGTCCTCGGTCTGCTCATTTTTGGTAGTCTGAAGAGTCTTGTTCTCAAACTCCAGGCAAACGAGTTCAGACAGCAGCATAATATGAAGCCAGCCAAATACAAAGAGTCCTTCTATAATAAAGCATACAGTCGAGTGTTAGCATGCTACCTACAAACAAACCAATCCAATAAAACATGAGAAACAGAACACAGCTTACACAGAGAAATAACCGTGACAAACTAGACACAGAAATCACTGACTTGACCAAAGTTTCTCAATCAGGACTCAGCAGCTGTTCCTCGACAGGTGTTCTTGTGGACTTGTGAAACGTCATCAGTCATTCTGATTCATATATGTTCTTGCTCCACCCCTATTATCAAGGACACGTCAACAGACGACTTGCGCAAACCTGACGCAGCCAGGTATCCCAGAATGCATTTCACACCAACCAGTGAGCATTAATGGCAGAAGAGAAATCCCACATCATTTTCAAAATTCGACTGCTATTGTGTCATGAAATGTAGTTTTAGGAGTTTTCGCACTGAAGAAACAGCCTTACCTCGGCTTTAGTCATTCTGACGTTTGCCACCGGCTCTGATGTCTCTGTAGTGGTTAAACGTGAGATATCATTCGTCTTGAGTATATCTAACAGCCAACCTTTGGTCTCATGAATCTATTATTTGTTCCTGGTCATATCGCAATAAAAATAAATCCTTCAGAAATCATTCTAATATGCTGATTTGCTGCTCAAGAAACATTTCTGATTATTATCAATGCTGAAAACAGTCGTGCTGCTCAATATTTTTTGTGGAAACCGTGATACATTTTATTTTTCAGGATTCACAGATGAATAGAAAGTTCAAAAGAACAGCATTTATTTCATCTTTTGTAACATTATAAATGTCTTTACTGTCACTTTTGATCAATTTAATGTGTCCTTGCTGAGTTTGATTTGTAGGACGTCCGGATGGAGCGTTGTTGAATTGTGATGTAACAGTGACATGAAAGCGCTGCTGGAGGGAGGAGATGTTTATTCGGTGGTCTGTAATCAATCTCTGAAATGTGAGTGAATGAAAGGAAGATGTTGACAGCCACATGAAAGCCCCAAAACACCCCTGATTCATATACGGCACAAAAACTGGCCCTGATCTACTGCTGCAAATTAAACACGAACATTTCCAGTTGTTTTTGTACAAGAGAAAGTCATGTGACTTTGAAGCGACACAATGGAGAGTAAATGACGAGAGAACTTTCCTCTTCAAGTGAACTATCTCTATGCAAGCTTATTTCCGCCACTCAGTGAAAAGTAGTAATTGCAACTTTTTTCTCACGATTATGACCAAGAAAAAAGTCAAAATATAAACTTGGAATTCTGATAAGAAAAGCCAAAAGTCAGACATACTGTACATTTTTTTATATCGTGGCATAAACAAAAAAATTCAGAATGGCAAGACATAAACAAGAGACTTCTCACAAAAAGATATAAACCCAGAATTCAGAGAAAAATAGAATTGCAAAATATAGAACTGCAAGAAAAAAGTCAAAATGGCAAGATATAAACTCAGAATTCTGAGAAAAATAGAATTGCAAAATATAGAACTGCAAGAAAAAAGTCAAAATGGCAAGATATAAACCCAGAATTCAGAGAAAAATAGAATTGCAAAATATAGAACTGCAAGAAAAAAGTCAAAATGGCAAGATATAAACCCAGAATTCAGAGAAAAATAGAATTGCAAAATATAGAACTGCAAGAAAAAAGTCAAAATGGCAAGATATAAACCCAGAATTCAGAGAAAAATAGAATTGCAAAATATAGAACTGCAAGAAAAAAGTCAAAATGGCAAGATATAAACCCAGAATTCAGAGAAAAATAGAATTGCAAAATATAGAACTGCAAGAAAAAAGTCAAAATGGCAAGATATAAACTCAGAATTCTGAGAAAAAAGTCAGAAAAAAAAGTTTCAAACAAAGTACTGTTACTAAAGACTTTCTGTAAGACAGCAGTTGAGAGAACCTAAAATTCTAAAGTAGAGATCATGGGCTCTCAGAGTTTATGCTCTGTGTCCCTCGGGGCCGCTGAGGGCCCCTGTAACCCCCCTCTGTATGATGAATACTTTGGAGGAGCTGTCATCGTCATCATCATCGAGTCCAGCTGCAGGACTTTGGTGGAGACACGACCAAATATTAGCAGTAATGTGAGTCAAACACACACACACACACACACACACACACACACACACACACACACACACACACACACACACACACACCCTTCAGAGACTCAAAGCCTGTTTTCATTCACTGGACTCAGATTAAAGGATAGTTTACAGCATGTAAACCGGACAGATTGATGTGTTGAATCATAACAGAAGGTCACCAAACATTCACCGAGAGTACGAGTGTCTGAGGAACTGATTCTTCACTGATTGTTTCAGGATTTTAGTATCAATGAGATATATTTAAAATATTTAAAATTAGGTTTTACGTTTAGATTTCATGTTTCCACTTTAATTTTATTTAAACTGTAAGTTTGTCATTTTATAAGTGTTTTTTTTATCTCCATATAGTTTTTTAAATTAACATTATTTTTATTATTTAATTTACTTATTTTTATATGCATTTATATTGTTATATTTACTTCTTTATATTCTTTTATTACTTATTACATTCGTTTTTATGAGAAATAAGATGCAACTATGGATTTTTAATATTTTATTTCAGTTTATTTTGCACTTTATGGTTTTAATTGTAATTTTAGTTGACAATAATAACCCTGCTGAACACCGTTCCAATCATAAAGGTTTATATCACATGACCTGTGCATGTATCTGTCTAATATGAGGATCTTCTACCAAGTGACGGATGATTTAGCACCTAAATCCCATTGAGTTGAATTGAATGCACTGCCTTTGACATCAACAACAAATCAAACCACAACACTGACAAACTCAACTTCATCTGATCCCAAACCTTTTTCATCTGTGTTATTTTGAAGAACGCTGGGGTCGAAACAACATTTGGCTTTCATTGTATGGATAAAAAACACTGAGACAATGTTTGAATGAAATGCATTCAAGTTCAGAACAACATGAGGATTGTCATTTTTGGACAACCTGTCCCTCTAAGAAACTTTTGGTACAATAGATGAATTTCGGTCTTTTTTTTATTTGAGGCTGCATTATAGTTTACATAATATTAAAGTTTTAAATAAAAAAGTTCACACACACACACACACACACACACACACACACACACACACACACACACACACACACATATTGTACACATGCACACACTGCACAAGTCTTCCTGCGGGAGGAAACACAAAGCCTATCAGAGCTGAAGACAAACAGCACTCACTCTTTCCACTGTCCCCACACACACACACACACACTCACACACACACACACACACACACACACACACACACACACACACACACACACACACACACACACACACACACACACACACACACACACACACACACACACACACTATAATACAGATTAGAGTGAGTGTCAGCGATTCCTCTGCTCACTTCCTCTGTCTTATAGATATATATGTTCATACACAGAGTTCAGGGTCAGTAAGATGTTTCAATGTTTTTGAAAAAAGTCTCTTCTGCTCACCAACACTGTAAAAAAAATTAAAAAAATAATAATAATAATTGTTTCAACTTAAAATAATGTGTTACCCCAAGTGACAACTTGCATATTTTAGTTGACTAAACTAAAAAAAAAAATAGTTTAGTTTTTTACAGTGAAGGCTGCATTTATTTGATCAAAAATACAGTAAAATTCTAAAATATTATTACAATTTAAAACAGCTGTTTTCTGTGTGAATATCTGTTAAACTGTAATTTATTTCTGTGATGCACAGCTGTATTTTTAGCATAATTACTCCAGTCTTCAGTGTCACATGATCTTCAGAAATCATTCTAATATGCTGATTTGATGAAACATTTCTGATTATTATTAATGTTGAAATCAGTCGTGCTGCAGAATATTTTTTGTGGAAACCGTCGTACATTTGATTTTTCTGGATTCACAGACGAATAGAAAGTTCAAAAGAACAGCATTTATTTGAAATCTTTTGTAACATTATAAATGTCTTTACTGACACTTTTGAGCAATATAACGCATCCTTGCTGAATAAAAGTATTAATTTCTTTCATAGAAATCTGCAATTGTTTTAAATGTTTTAAAGAAGCTACAGTATGGATAAAACAGACCAGTTGCAAATCAGTACGGAAATATTGCAATGATGTCAGAATTTTAAGACTGAAATTATCTACAAAACAAAGTCTGAATTATTTTCATTAGTTGAATACTTCAGAACACAACATTTGTTTTAGGATTATTAATGCAGCTTTGCACTGTAATATTTTCCTCTGTACTTGCTCAGAGGTTCTCTGCAAACGCCCCCTAAATCTCCCGCACAAGGACTCTCGCCGCACGGCCTCATTTTCCCAGAATTCCACAGCGGAGTTTCTCTGCGTGAGGATTGGCCATCGCCGGCTCTCCTCCATCTGGAGCCCATCAGAGCGAACAATGCCGAGCCACGGCTCTCGTGAGATCCAGCGGAGAACATGTGTGCAATTATTCCTCCCTAACAGACACACATGTCTTCGCTCGGCTCTGTTTGCATTGGCAGCGGTGCAGCAGAGACTGATGTATTAGAACACTAGAACATTTTCAATCTGTCATAGTTTTCATTTGTTTAGACCATCATTCCTAGTGGTGTAGCGTACTAATTTTAGATGCTAAAATCATTGTAGTTGATGCCGGTAATAAAGAAGTAATTGCAAATGTTTAAAAACCACTCAGCACGACCATATAGCAAATAATTATTTATGTTTTGCACGAGCAAACACTTATTTTCTTAAGCAAATTTTAAAATGCATACTATGTTTTTGGAAGTAGGTGTGGCACATAATGTATGAGCTTAAAATGTCCCATAATGCATCTTAAATGTGTTGCAGTGCACTCTGGGAGTGGCTCCTGATGGAAATATGACACAGTGCCTGTAATTCAGAGCCATATGTTTAAGTGTCAGTTTAAGATTTCCCAGCAGCCCTTTTTAAACCCCATCAAATACAGTCCACGCCTCTCATTAAAGACACTGAGGAACATGAACATGCTGTTTTAGACGCGTGACTTTAACTTTACTGAGCTACACTCACAAGGACTAGTAATTCAGAGAACGTACGGATTCTAATACTTTTGTCCATCAAGGACGCATTAAATTGATTAAAAGTGACAGTAGAGACTAATGTTACAAAAGATTTATATTTCAAATTAATGCTGTTCTTTTGAACTTCCTATTCATCAAATAATTCTTAAGAATTCAATGTATCAGTTTCCAAAATAATCTGGACAGCACAGCTGTTTTCAATAATCAGAAATGTTTCTTGAGCAGCAAATCAGCATATTAGAATGATTTCTGAAGATCATGTGACTCTGAAGACTGCAGTAATGATGCTGAAAATACAGCTGCGCATCACAGAAATAAATTACAGTTTAACAGCTATTAGCATAGAAAACGGCTATGTTACATTGTAATACTTTTTCACAATATTACTGTTTTTATTGTATTTTTGATCAAATTAATGCAGCCTCTGTGAGTCTTTTTTTGAAGATGTTAAAATATGGTACCAACCACAAACTTTTGAATGGCACTGTATTTTTAACCTTCTAAAAGAAATCTTATTCCTCCTCAGGAATTTTTAACAGAAACATCTGAGACAAAGTTGATACCTCAGTAAAACATTACATTAAACTCCATTACATTGCTTGAACAATGAAGGAGAAATATTATTATTCCTCCAGGAAAAGAATTTTAAACACGCTTTATGAATTTACAGTTATTGTGAGGTCCATTTTGTCTGGCTGTGTTCTTCAACAACACTTTTTAAACTTTAATATGTCCAAAAACCTGCATTTCCACAGCCAACATTTGCTCTACATGCAATAAATTAAATCTACACACCACACCGATGGCAGTGAACCAAGCTTACAAGAATGCCAAAGTGTGAGCGCATGGATTATATATGGAGTTATATATGCTCTTAAACATTGCTGTTTTTATAGTTGCACTGCAGGTACTACAGTGGTCAAATCCTGACATTATATACATTTTTTTATTATTTATTAAGATATTTTGTTAAGGCACATATTGTATGGACTTCTGTTATGATGTTTTTATGGTGTTGGATGTCTGACAGTATCTGTAGTACAGTAACGTCTCTGTCAAACACCCACTCGTGTCATTCCTGTCCGTCCCACACAGATTTACATTCTCTGTGTTTTGGCTTAAATTCAGATTTCTGTGGGTTTTCCTACACAGATGATGTTTTACATAAGAGTAGTTTAACTGAATAAAACACTGTAAAGAAATAGTTCAACCAAAAATGAAAATGTGCTGAAAATGTGCTCACCTTCAGGCCATCCAAGATTAGGATGAGTTTGTTTCTTCATCAGATTCGGAGAAATGCAGTATTCCATCAGTGTCTCAGCAATGGATGCTCTGCAGTGAATGGGTGCCGTCAGAATGAGAGTCCAAACATCACAATAATCCACACCACTCCAGTCCATCAGTTAACATCTTGAGAAGCTTGTTTCAGCTTTTGTCTTCTTTAGATGTTAACTGATGGACTGGAGTGGTGTGGATTATTGTGATGTTTGGACTCTCATTCTGACGGCACCCATTCACTACAGAGCATCCATTGATGAGACACTGATGCAATGCTACATTTCTCCGAATCTGATGAAGAAACAAACTCATCTACGTCTTGGATGGCCTGAGAATGAGTACATTTTCAGCACATTTTCAATTTTGGGTGAACTATTCCTTTAACACTCTCATATTAACACTCACTGTGCAAAACTCAGTGCTGTGGAGATTTCACTTGATAGTATGATGTTATGTGGTTGTTATGTGGTTGCTTACTAGCTCAAGTCAACAGAACCCACTTAAAAGTCTCTTATATTCTGGTCTCTAGATTTGGTTACACCCAGAAGTTTAATGGCTGTTCAGATGCTTTAATGAGATCAGTTAAACTTCATGCTTCAAACTGCCAGAAACATACTTCACACACGTAAACAAACACAGATGCATTTCCCATCAAACACCCTTAACATGCATTCTTGCATTATAGTACTCAAGGCTCAGTTTTAATGTCTGTGCCATTAAACCAGATGCTGTTATTTACATTTCTAGCTACATGTCTAAATAACTTGCTCAGTAAAACATTCAATCTGCTGCTTTACTTTTGAAAGTAAGAAAGTATTATGAATTGCGTTCTGAATGATTTTGTGTTATAACTGAGCTTGTGTAGCTAGAAGTTCATGTACTTGTGTGAAGTATGTTTCTAATTGAATTTTGAGGATCAGATTCACGACTACCTGCAGAAACAACAGATGTCTTCAGCTCTTTAAACTTCTTCAGGTATATTTGATCACTTTGGGGAAAGAAGATACTGGTTTATAGGATTACTGCTAAAATGTAACATGCTGCAGAGAAGGTCACCAGAGAGTTTAATATGTCAGTGACTCATTCCTCTAACGAGGAGCAGATTTGTGTCAGTTTCATATTCAAGTAAAATTGGCGAGTAAATAAAGCTTTACTCACCAGTTATAGTTGAATTATAACTGATGATTTGAACCTCAAACTATCCAAATCAGAGATAAAAACAGACCATCTACTAATGAAAACCTTGATGGTTTTGGATGTTAGGAAATTTTGTTTTACTTTATTTCTTAATTGATATTTGTCCATCAAGCCATAAAAATATATCATTTTATAAATTTAATCATTTAATGTAATACATTTAATAAAGTTTAATATTTCAGTTTAGTTTATTGCACTGCATTGCATTGCAAAGTACAGTCATACAGCAAAATGTATGTGCTGGGTCCTGATTGTATTGTATACGCACCACACTTTATTGCATGTTTAAATATTAAAGCAGGCAAAGCACTGTGCAAAACTGACATAAGGATTTGCCTTGTATTCTTCAGGTCTTTTTGGGCAGCTCGTGCCAGACGTGTCCAGCTGCGATTCAGTGTTGGGTTTCAGTGAGACGGACGCTGACAGGTGGGCAGGCAAAACAAAAACAACTAAACGTCTGGATGAAAAATTCCCATCTACTCCTGAAGCAGAGATGTGTGAGGTGACCACACCTGTTTTGTGTCGTAAATGTCATCAGATCTCATCTGAACACAGCTGGTGGAAGATCAGAGCTGTAGGTCGGAGGATTCTGTTATAGTCACTCTTTATAGATATTAATAACGTACTGTATATATAAAGTCAGAGCAGATGTGCCTTTACGGATGGTTGTTTAGTCATATCAATAAAATTTGTGATGTTCTGCGCCATCAACTGCTGACTTAGTCACGCAGAGATCATCTGACCGACACGTGAAGTGACTAACCAGAGAATTTTTGGTTTTATAGAATTTAGGGATGGGAATATCTGAGATCCTTGGTACTTAAATAAAGCTGTGTGTTTTTTCTGGGTGGTTGTTAGGGTGTTGCTATGCAGTTGCAAGAGTGGTTGCTATGCAGTTGCTAGGCAGTTTTGGGTGGTTGCTAGGATATTCTGAGGGGTTGCTAGGGTGTTGCTAAGCAGTTGTTATGGTGTTCTGGGTGGTTGTTAGGGTGTTGCTATGCAGTTGCAAGAGTGGTTGCTAGGGTGTTGTTATGCAGTTGCAAGAGTGGTTGCTAGGGTGTTGCTATGCAGTTGCTAGGCAGTTCTGGGTGGTTGCTAGGATATTCTGAGGGGGTGCTAGGGTGTTGCTAAGCAGTTGTTATGGTGTTCTGGGTGGTTGTTAGGGTTTTGCTATGCAGTTACCAGAGTGGTTGCTATGCAGTTTCTAGGCAGTTCTGGGTGGTTGTTAGGGTATTCTGAGAGGTTGCTAGGGTGTTGCTATGCTGTTTTTATGGTGTTCTGGGTGGTTGTTAGGGTGTTGCTATGCAGTTGCAAGAGTGGTTGCTATGCAGTTGCTAGGCAGTTCTGGGTGGTTGCTAGGATATTCTGAGGGGTTGCTAGGGTGTTGCTAAGCAGTTGTTATGGTGTTCTGGGTGGTTGTTAGGGTTTTGCTATGCAGTTACCAGAGTGGTTGCTATGCAGTTTCTAGGCTGTTCTGGGTGGTTGCTAGGGTGTTGCTAGGTGGTTGCTAGGGGGTTCTGGATGATTGCTTGAGTGTTGCAGAAAAACACAAAGAAATAGCTAAAATGTGGGCAGAATATGCAGTTCTACTAATTTTCTTTTCTCATTCCAAACTCTTAATACCTTTTATAATAATATACTTAATGTCATGAATCTCTCAAACTCTGTTCTTCTGAAGTTCTTTCCGTATGTTTTGAAATTAAAGTGACAAGTGTGTTTTGAGCTCTTTAGGAACACGATCTGATTGTCTTGATTTAAAGCAGGAATCATTACGTAACTCAATTAAACGAAGCTAATGTCTAGTCAGACTCAGATCCAAATCCATCTGCTTTGCACAAATATTTTTAAACTGCTGTCAGAAGAGCATCTTCCCTGTTCTTAGGACGTTTCTTCTCTTGTTATCATCTTTTCTTTCATGTCACCTGAGACTAATTAAAATGCTGTAACAGTAAATTTAGTGGAGGGCAAAGATCAAAATCACATCATCTTTCAATAAAAGGTTTTTCCCCTCCGTTTCTAGAGCTGACACACAGCTGACTGATCTGTTTTTGGCTGGATTTGGTGTCGAGGGGCTTTTTCTCATCTCTGACAGCCAATGATGTCATGAAAGGCAAGAAACTGGATCATCTTTCATAAACACGAAAGCTTCATCTGGCGTTCATTACGGCTCCTCATGCGGGTGGAGTGCTTGTTGCAATGAATTTTGCAATGCAGGTCAGTTACAGTAAAAGACTATCAGATAATCACACCACTGGTATCACAGAACTAATTAGGGTGCTCTGGGTGGTTGCTAGAGTGTCGCAATACAATTGCCAGAGTGTTCTGTGCGGTTGCTAGGGTACTCTGGGTGGTTGTTAGGGTGTTGCTATGTAGAGGTCTGCATTCCCGCGGCTCTCCAGCGTGAACAGCGGGACCCGACCAGATTTCTTGTGACACGGGATTAAATTTCCGAATAAAAGGAGGTAGCGGTTGGTAACTCTGGTGTAATTTGAACGGGAGCAAGTGGTCTAACAATATCCCGTTCCCAACTTCCTTTCAGAACAGCATAGATTCTGCACTGTAGCCTACTCCGATACAGCCTACACTCGGGACTGTTATGCACGTGCTTCACGCATGGACCTCTGCTTTTTGCGTCATGCATTTTATTTGCGGGGTCTGTGTGGAGTTTGTGCATAACGATGTTCAGAGCAGGCTGTACCGGTGGTAATTATACGGCCCTCAGACAGAACAGGCAGGTTGTCGATGAGTGACAGAGCAGAATAAGGATGGAACAAAGTGTGGATGCGCTGTCCTTGAAGGACGTTGAACTCGGTTTTGTTCATATTTTGCTTAGCCTATCATTTTAAATTACAGATATCGTATTTATTTATATATTTTTCTCTGCGACACTTTTCCTACTGTGTTAACTGCAAAGTGTTTGTATTTTGACAAGACGAATGAAAATACAGGCTACAATTTTTGTACAACCTACGTTTTTATTTTCTCTGTGACACTTTTTTTTCTACTGTTGACAGCAAAATGTTAAACGAATTTTGTGTCTTGACAAGATGAATAAAATTACAAATACAGTTTTGTGCAGACTACACTTTTATTTGTTAGCCTATTTCTCTCTTAGTAACGGAAATTTAAATGTGAGATTCTGGAAACGAGATCTAAATTGATCGGGATCGGTCGGGTCAGGAAGAAAATTAGTCTAAGCAGACAGCGGGTGAACAAAGAGTGAATATATCGCGGCAGCGGGTGGGTGCGAAATATAACCTCGCGGTAGCGGGAGTAAAAAACCAGTCCCACGCAGACCTCTATTGCTATGCAGTTGCCTTGGGTGGTTGCTAAGGTGTTGATATGGATTTCTTAGGGTGTTTTGTGTGGTTTCTAGGCAGTTGTTAAGAGTGTTGTGGGTCGTTGTTAGATGGTTACTAGGCTGTTCTGGGTGGTTGCTTGGATGTTGCTAGGGGGTTATGGATGGTTGCTAGGTGGTTGCTATGTGATTGCTAGAGTGTTCTCGGTGGTTGCTAAGGTGTTGATATGCATTTCTTAGGGTGTTTTGTATGGTTTCTAGGCAGTTGTTTGAGTATTGTGGGTTGTTGCTAGATGGTTGCTATGCCTTTGCTAGAAGGTTCTGGATGGTTGCTATGTGTTTGTGAAGGTGTTCTGGGTGGTTGCTAAGGTGTTGCTAGGTGGATGCAATGCGGTTTAACCAACAGTGACCAGAGCATCTGTTCAGTTGTATATCATAGTTTTCAATTTTTAAAAAGTAATATGTAAACTCTACAAAATCTCTCACTGTTACATTTTTAATAAAACTGTCTAATAAAAAGAATATCTGTGCATTATGATTGACAGGCAGCGAGTGTTTACCTGCGGACAGTCTTTGATGTAGTGGCCTTTATTGAAGCACAGGTGGCACAGGTAGTTGGGCGGAGGTTTCTTGCAGGGCTTTCTGGGTTCAGAGGTCAGCGAGAGGTCAGAGAAGCTGTCCGTCAGTAAACTCAGACCCTCGACGATGTTGTTTAACGAGCCGTAGGGAGAAGAGCCCTTATATAAGTGGCTACACAGAGTCTGTAGGGAGAAAAAAACGCATTAAACTTAAATTACGAAATATTGAATGTAATATAAAAAGCATTACCATATTTAAAATCTATATGAAATATAATATGTGGTAACAATGTCATGGGTTTGATTTCCAGAGAATACATGAACTGATATAAGGCATACCTTGAATCAGTGTTATTTTAGTATTATTTATTTAATTTGATTTATTTATTTAATTTAATATTCTCAATAAGATTTTTAAGAATATAATAAACATTGTCATATATACTGTAAATTGTTCATGAAATATAATATGTGGTCACAAGGTTATAGGCTCAATTCCCAAGGAATCCATAAACTGACAAACATATAAACCTTGAATCAGTTCTGTTTTTAGCATCATTTTTTTTAATATTATAATTTTTGTTAATATAAGATTTTATCTTTCGATTTTATTTTTCACTTTAATCTTAATATTTTATCAATTTTGTTGTGTATTTTTGTCATTTTAGTCCCTCATGTTAAACTATACGACAATGAAAAATGTTGTCTGGAAACTAGCTGAAGTAAAATATATATTTTTTTAAATATTTTATTTTATTTTATTTCAGTTACAGTTTATTTTATTTCACGAAACAGAATTTCTTTATGGTTTTATTTTTTAATATTTCATATTCTTAATATCTTTTAATAGTTTTAAAGTTCAGATTATTTAACAAGCCCTTAGTATGTAAATTTTCTTAAGTATTTACTAAGTGTTTTTTCCAAACCAGTAAGTGTCATTATGCTGTAAAGTCACTGTAAAGTTTTGCTTGTTTAGATAAGAGCATAGAAAATAAGCATAACTCTTTTAAAATGTTACTCTGTCACACAAATCTCCCTTTAAACTGACAGTGATTCCATCTGTAGTTCTGTTTTTGATTGTTTATAATTGTTTTCTGTGGTCTGATTCTCTTTCTGCAGATGATCTGTGTGAGAGAGAATGTTCCGTTTTCCTCAGGAAGACAGACTTTGCCACGTGATTCTCCAAACCCTTTTCCTCATTCTATCTCATGAGATTGTCCATGCTGTTCAGAATGAAATATTAGCCAACTGCTTATATATTGAGAAGCATATACTGCATGCTAAAAACGACATGTTAATAGCATGCAATACGCAGTGACAAGAATTTAAAAGTATATTTGCATTATATAAAAGTAGTACGCAACATTATGTGCATGTGTAATTCTCACATGGATCAGGGAAATGCATTCGTCATATCTCATATCTCAATAACTTCTTTTACAGAACCTTGATTTTTTTAATGCACCTACAATAAAAATGCTGAACTTGGATGTTTTTCCACTTGCGTATGTGGAGCCAAACCACTAAAGCTTCAAATCTCTTCAGCAAAAACTGTGGCTTTTCATTCAGTCGTTCTCATTCAGCCTGGTCTGTTTCTAAAGTAACTGATAATTCTTTAATACATGCAACAGACTTGAATTGAGGACTGTGCATTATTATCATGAGCCCAAATTACAGTAAGCTAGTCATTTGTAGAGTAATTTGTAACTAAACAGCTTTGTAAAGAGCAGATGAACTGTTCAGCT
>CM071949.1:29802500-29935000 GCA_036784905.1 Acrossocheilus fasciatus | reverse complement strand
AACAACTTTACTTTTCTAGGCTACTTGTTTAACGCAAAACATCCTACCTACAGTAAATAACATGCATAACATAATTTAACACAAATTTAATATATATTTAAAATGAACAAGGGGGGGTTTCTTTGTTGTTGTTTTTTTATCATATAAATCAGAAACACGAACCAGTTTTTGTACTCATTAAAACCTATTGCAATAAAGTTCTCCAAAAGCTATACATATACTAGGCTATAATACATCCAGATGTCTTGGCATCCGTGGGCTACCATGGTAAATATATGCTTGTAATAATCATAATATATTGCTTTGCATTACATTATTGTATTGTATATCAGTCACAAATTGACTACATTTTATTAGTGTACAACTGCAACTGTTTTTCTAGATTTTTGATAACTGCTTTGTATCCTGTTTTTCAAAGTTTAATAACCTTCATGTTTATTTTCATCACCTTTTGAATCCCAGTGTTTTATTGTTGTGTCAGACTTATGGAACTCATTTTGTGACTTAATTTGATGAAATCAGTTTAAATCAAAATCCAACCCTGACTCAGTGTGATCAGGTGCAGATTCTGCCCTCTGGTGTTCGTGTCAGTCTATTACAGGCTGTTTAAAGCAAAGCAGTTTAACTTTGTGAAATGTGACACTCCTTTTGTCTGTGTGTGTGTGGGTGGGTGGGGGGGGGGTCTTTTGGTGTGTTTCCCTAAACAGCTTGTTACATATTACATATAAACAGAAATATTATTTCATATTGTAAGAATTAAAGGAGTTCTAAAATGAAATCTGTAGTTTATTATGGTTTGTGTGATGTTTTGTAAAGCTCAGGGCAAGCCTTGGAAACAGGGGTGGACTTAACCAATAGGCGAGGTAAGCGGGCGCTTAGGGCCCCGGGGAATCAGGGGGCCCCGTCTGATATTCGTGAAACATACAGGTGCATCTCAATAAATTAGAATGTCGTGGAAAAGTTCATTTATTTCAGTAATGCAACTCAAATTGTGAAACTCGTGTATTAAATAAATTCAGTGCACACAGACTGAAGTAGTTTAAGTCTTTGGTTCTTTTAATTGTGATGATTTTGGCTCACATTTAACAGAAACCCACCAATTCACTCTCAACAAATTAGAATACTTCATAAGACCAATAAAAAAAACATTTTTAGTGAATTGTTGTCCTTCTGGAAAGTACAGTATATGCACTCAATACTTGGTAGGGGCTCCTTTTGCTTTAATTACTGCCTCAGTTCTGCGTGGCATGGAGGTGATCAGTTTGTGGCACTGCTGAGGTGGTCTGGAAGCACAGGTTTCTTTGACAGTGGCCTTCAGCTCATCTGCATTTTTTGGTCTCTTGTTTCTCATTTTCCTCTTGACAATACCTCATAGATTCTCTGGGGTTCAGGTCTGGTGAGTTTGCTGGCCAGTCAAGCACACCAACACCATGGTCATTTAACCAACTTTTGGTGCTTTTGGGAGTGTGGGCAGGTGCCAAATCCTGCTGGAAAATGAAATCAGCATCTTTAAAAAGCTGGTCAGCAGAAGGAAGCATGAAGTGCTCCAAAATTTCTTGGTAAACGGGTGCAGTGACTTTGGTTTTCAAAAAACACAATGGACCCCAAATCATCACAGACTGTGGAAACTTAACACTGGACTTCAAGCAGCTTGGGCTATGAGCTTCTCCACCCTTCCTCCAGACTCTAGGACCATGGTTTCCAAATGAAATACAAAACTTGTTCTCATCTGAAAAGAGGACTTTGGACCACTGGGCAACGGTCCAGTTCTTCTTCTCCTTAGCCCAGGTAAGACGTCTCTGACGTTGTCTGTGGTTCAGGAGTGGCTTAACAAGAGGAATACGACAACTGTAGCCAAATTCCTCGACACGTCTGTGTGTGGTGGCTCTTGATGCCTCGACCCCAGCCTCAGTCCATTCCTTCTGAAGTTCACTCAAATTCTTGAATCGATTTTGCTTGACAATCCTCATAAGGCTGCGGTTCTCTCGGTTGGTTGTGCATCTTTTTCTTCCACACTTTTTCAACTTTCTGTTAACATGCTTGGATACAGCACTCTGTGAAAAGCCAGCTTCTTTGGCAATGTTTGTGGCTTACCCTCCTTGTGAAGGATGTCAATGATTGTCTTCTGGACAACTGTCAGATCAGCAGTCTTCCCCATGATCTTTACAAAGTCTTCCTGATCTTTTTTCTGCCGCGGCACAGTTTTGATATGTAAAAAAAAATCCCACGGCACACCACTATATATATATATAGTGAGAGAGAGAGAGGCCTAATTATATATGATCAGACACTTGCAATTAATTTCTTAAAATCATACTCAAATGGAGTTAACAAGGTTTTCGACGACCGATTGACAGAGATCTGTGTTTTGTCCATCATTAGAACGGCTGCATCTGAGCATCAGGTTTTCATTACTTTGCAGTTTTAAAATTTATTGTAGCTATATGGACACTCAGTTTCTCTTGTTGTTAAATACATTCGACCAAAATCTAACGATATAAAAGACGAACCGCTATGCACAGGATATTTAAACGTACAAAAGTGTGGCTACAACTAGACAGCAAATGCTTCAAAATGTTTCAAAATGACTCCCTTGTGTGCTTTTAGCGAACAATAAATGCAAATGAACTATAAATTAAAAACGTGTATAAATGCACGAATGCAATGACTGGAGTCATTTTTTAGGAGTCAGTTTTTATCATATTGTTTACTATATTTATTTATTTGGCTAGTGTTGTTGTGGGTCTTGGTTATTTTGCTGTTGTAAGACCTTTGAAATAACAGAAATCATTTGGCGAAGTGATATGGTCATGTAATGCGGTCAAGAGCTGCTTGGAACTACGTTCCCCGTGCGTTTCCCTGAAAATAATTGCACACCTTAGAATGTTCGGCAGCCAATCAGATTCAAGCATTCAACGGCCCCGTAGTATAATATAAAATAAGACATTGATGCATTTCATATGCAGAAGGCTGATCAGGTCATCCCTGTTCTGCAGTATGTTCTCATCATATACGCTGGAAAATCACAATTTAGAAATGCAAATCATATCAGTTTTCACTGAGCACAGTTTCTCAATGAAGTTAATATGGGGTGAATATTAAATCCTAAAAAAACCCTTAATTTTTTCTTCTTATCAAAATGTTTTAATGGCAACAACATTATTTTAATTTCATTGTCAATTTATAGTTCATCAATATCACCTTCCATCCTGTTTTCGTAAAATCACTTCAGCAAATTCCATTTCCTTGATGACATCACCCTACAGGAAGTGACATCATTTTGGAGGGAACTCAGCAGCACAAACATCAGTAAGTGTTTGATTATCAGTGGATTCTGTCATGTTCTGTGTGGATCTTTGAATATCTTTTAATCTCATTATTGTGTAAATATCCAGTATTTTGTTTGAAAAGGAGTTAAACGCGTTCTGAAGAACAGGAATGAGTCACAGCTTCCATTAGTCCAGACTTTACATCAGATTCATTTGACATTGATGCCCTGCCTGTCAGTTATTGCCCTGAAATGTGTTTTATAAGAATATTTCTCATTTTCATGTGAATTCACTGCAACTAACCTGATATCAAATATCCAGTACTTACCATTAAGCAAATATATATATATATATCAGTGTGAATGGTGTATTAAAATCTGCTACTGAGGGCCAATTTAAATGAATTTTTAATACAAAATTTTATATTAAAAGGTTTCATAAAATATCAGCAGTGAGTTGTGGCCTAATGTTGATTACCACAGAGAATCATTTCAAAATAATTGAGAATTTTTTATTTTGTTTTTGTTTACACATTCATGCACTGAAATAAATTAATCGAGGTTGGTAAGTGATTTAATCATTATTGTCTCATGTGAATGTGAGTTTTAATTATGGTGCGCTGTTTAAAACAAATGAATAAAACAGCTATCAATCTTTCTCACAATCAAATACGGACAGATTCTCAAACTTACTAATAAGTGTAACGATTTAACAAAGGTAACACAAGACAGAGCAAACACCTAGCGATTATAAAAGCTGACGAGCACAGAAGAAAAGAAAAGAAAGTTTTCCCAAAAGAAAACAGACAGAAAACAATAGGGATGTAACACATAAACACCCACAAATGTATTATTCAAAAAGTCATTTTTTGTGGTAATTAACTTTTGAACCAGAGCACAGTCAGGGAGGAAGCAGTGAATACAGCGATGCTGGCATGACGGGCGTCTTCAGGGGTCAGAGGTCACCAAACACGACGGCAGTAATATCCGAGCGCCTTACACTTCTCACACAGATGCTGAGGATGTTTTTTGCTCAGGTCAGATACGTCCAGACCATCGGGTTTCTCCAGAGGACGCTGACAATCACAGGAAAGAGTTCATCAGGTCAAAAAGCAGCCATGACATCCATCTTAAAAGAAAAAAATTACAATACAGAAGAACATGTGGAGGAAAAAGAAAAGTCAGAAGCATCGACGAGAGCTTCATCGAGTGATTTCCACCGGGCTCAGAACTTCATAACCTGCCAAACAAACAGTTAAGTAGCTTTATCTTGACATCTACCAGTCTCCAGTCCTCAGTGAAGAACTTGCTGGAGTTAATAACTAACAGATCTCTCCAGCTTTAACTGCTTCCAGTAAAAAATAGTCTTAAATAGTCTTAAAATAATTAATAAAACTATAGACACATAAAAAAAAAAAAAAAAGAAAAACACAAAATTAGGCCTACATGAACAAAAATACTAAGAATGTAACGGTCACGAATCCGGGTTATGAACTTCCGTTCACTCACCACCAGAGGTCACTCGCTCACCACAATGACTCCCACAACACCCATCACACTGGACTCCATTTCCCATCATCCATTGCACATACACAGCTGAAGGCACTGATCACACAGCTATCACCAATCACACACTCTACTTAAGCCATGGACTTTCTCTCCCTCACTGCCAAGTATTGTATGCACTTATCCCTCTCCTAGCGATAGCTACTCTACGGAGCCCACGTAGTTTACTTAGTCTTGCCTTGCGTGTTTTCCTGTGTTTTATTCTAGCCTGTGTTTCCTGAATTAACCCTTTCCGTATTCCTGTATTGCCCTGTGTTTTTCACTCCCCTAGTGTCAGCTGCTTTACGGAACGTTTGTTGTTTTCTAGTCTGTGTTCCCTGTATTTACCCCTGTCTCACTGTTCGGACTCTGTTTGTTCCCTTGCCTGGATTATAGCCCGTGTACCTGGATTATCTCTCTGCCTTGCCCTATTAGATACTGTTCGCCCATCATCGACCTTCGCTTGCCCTAGGATTACTCTTTGTCTTGTCCCTGCCATACCTGTTTGCCATTGTTTCGACCCTGCCTGTATATATAACCATGCCTTTAAATAAAAGCTTGCACTTGGATCCGCACGTCTCACGTCTCGTCAGCCCCGTTACAGTAACTAAAATTAAAGTGAAAACAAAAATAAATACAAATAAATAAATTTATAGTTCACTATGACTAAACATTTTAACTTTTTTTTGTAAAATAAAACATTAAAAAAACATTTTTTAAATAGTTGCCAATGCAACATTTGCAATTTTTGTTTAGTTTAAATTGAATAAATAAACTAAAATAAAATAAAACTGATAGACATAGATATATTTAATAAAAAGGACAAAACCACAAAATTACACAAAACTAAATTACTAAAATTGTATCTAAACTTAAAGTGAAAGCAAAAAATAAAATCTAATTAAAATTATTTACAAAAACTACAACTGTATATCAATGATTCCAAAATAAGAGTGTTTTTAAGGATGTTCAGATATTGTAAGTGGAAAGCAGATCTATAACGTCGGGCTGTTTTCCAGCATCTCTTCACCTGTTTGTGAGGATAGACATAGATGTCGCATTTGATGCACTTCTGACCCATGTTTGCCCAAGAGTTTCCACTCATCCACTTCCTATTGCATTTGGGACACATGTATTCGCCAAAACACCTCTTCTTCCCCTGATACGGCATCAGACCTTCTCCTTTAGGACGAGCCTGCTCAGAAAAACATTGTTAGATCAGCAGTAGATGAGAATCATTCAAACAGATGCAAGAATCAGACTAAACTGAAACTTACTTGGCTAGCCAGCTAAACCGGCTTCATGGTACAGGCCCCAGGCCTTTGTGGTTATGATTATGATTATTGGCATTTAATCAGACACATCTGATCCTCTCACGTCACTCAGAAAGCACCTGCTGCTTTACTAAGCCTTCACAACAACACCTGAGAAACACCTTTTCTAAAACAACCAGGGGCGGACTTAGCGATTTGGGGTCCCTAAGCAAATTCCAGGTATGAGGCCCCCACACAATAACTATGTGTCCTTTTATGCTTAACCCCTATTTTGCTCGCTCGCTCTAGTTTTTAGTTTATTAGTTAATTAGTCAACCTGCTGCTGTTCTAAAGCCAAATTAGGCTACCTTATTTTTTTTCGGATTTCAAAAGGAAGACATTATCAAAAAATAAATAAAGAAAAGAAAAAAGAAAAGAAAAATGTGTGCACTTGTCCATTTAATAAATTGTAAAAAAAATTCAACCTTTTTACAAACATAAAACTATCCCATGCAACTCATTCCATATTCCAAGCATAGGCGTAAATCCCGGGGGGGACGGGGGGGACAGGACCCCCCCTATCTGAGGCTTGTCCCCCCTAAAAATATCATTACAAGCGACTCTGTGTATTGAAAATGATATAATGGACATATATTTAAAATAATTGTGTGATTAGTAAAACAAAATAAACACAAAAAAAACGTTTTAAGTTCAGAAATGTTTTGATTCCCCCCTCTCGTGCCTCACAGTGGTTTGGTCCACTGCCTGCTTTCCTTCTTTACGGATACACACACACGAGTCCGGTGAGAGAGAGCAAGTTAGTTATGTGTCAGTAGGCTGTCAAGGCTATTTTATTCTCATTAAACATCGGGTGAAATGATTATTTCTCTTTAATACAGATGATGCTGGATCATTAATAAATTAGTCATGACAAAAAAATTATGACATCCGATGTATTTTCTATGAGCGATTATAAGGTTAACAAGCTTAATACCGTAGCTTGTCACCCACTACAACTAACACGGCGATAAGCCTGTGTGTGAACTGATATTAGGCTAATATTGTAGACCTACGTGTTGGGTTTCGTTCAATATGATGTTAAGTGGCAGATCAGTGGGTTTAATGCGGTTGAATTAATGCGAAAGAGACATATAGGTTTGAAACCTTAAATACTATGGATGACGCAAAATAATAATTATAATATGACCGCGTGGTGAACCATGAACTCATATTTAAACACGGTCTCCATGCTATGTACACATGCTGTGTACACATATCTATCCTTACAAGTACAATTTTGGCTGTATTATTTGTGTCCCCCTCAAAAATTGCTCTTGAGAAATTTTACGTTTATTGTCCCCCCCTACTGTTAGATGAAATTTACGCCCCTGATTCCAAGTGTTTATGCTTAACCCTTATATTGCTCGCTCGCTCTAGTTTATAGTTTATTTGTTCCTTAACAACCAGTAATTAGTCAATCTGTTGCTGTTCTAAAGCCAAATTTGGCTACCTTATTTTTTTGAGATTACAAATGAAGACATCACAAAAAAAAAAAAAAAAAAAAAAAAAAAGTAAAATTGTAAACTTTTCCAATCTTTTTACAAACATAAAATTATCCCAGGCAACTCATTCCATATTCCAAGTGATCTGAAGGCATACTGTGGGGTTTGCCGAGAAACAAATAGAAAATAGAGAGTCATTTTGAAAAATCAATATAAATAAAATTGTGACTTGAAACACAATACTTTCTTTACTGAGGTGAATATCTCTGTTCTGAGACAGTCAAGACAGCCTAAAATGCGCGCAAAAAGCGCTCCTCATAATCACTATAGATGTCTCTCACTTCAATTCATTGCGATCTCACAACGTTCCGTTAATAACTGCACAATGAATCTCTTATTTACATCGTATCTACACTTTGTTATAATGAGATGATTCCCGAACTTGCAGAACTCAGCACTTGACAAAAACTCTGCATTTTGATCGGTAAGTGGATTCTAACTTGGTCACTGCTTTCAAGAAATCAGCGCACATGTCTGTGAACGGCTACATTGCTCAACGCTGCAAATATGTTTAGCCAATATCAGATGGGGCCCCCTGATTCCCCGGGGCCCTAAGCGGCGCTTACCTGCTTATTGGTTAAGTCCGCCCCTGAAAACAACCAATCAAAATTCAGCAGACAATCGGTTTAATTGTGAACAGGTGATTGTGAAATTTACTATATGTGACCCTGGAGCACAAAAGCAGTCATAAATAGCACAGGTAGGCTATATTTGAAGCAATAGCCAAAAATGCATTGTATGGGTCAAAATGATTGATTTTTCTTTTATGTCAAAAATCATTAGGATATTAAGTAAAGATCATGTTCCATGAAGATATTTTGTAAATTTCCTACCGTAAATATATCAAAACTTAATTTTTGATTAGTAATATGCATTGCTAAGAACTTAATTTGGACAACTTTAAAGGCGATTTTCTCTGTATTTGGTTTTATACTATGCTGTTACCTCTGAGTTCTTGTATTATATGTTTAATAAATAAATTTTTTTTTTAAAAAAACGAAGTGCTCGTTCCGGGACTGACCCCGGCAATGTTACTAGGTCCCCAACCCGGGTTCAATTCCGGGATGTTTGCGTTCACACAAAAGGCACTCTAGCAATTTTTCAGCAATTTTTCGGAACCAACGTGCAGTGTGAAAGGGGTTTATGACATTCACGTTACATGATTTGACTAGAGAGCGTGACAGCGCACCGCATTAGAAGAAATGATCATTCATGTTTTCATAACCGCTGGCCAAACTCGAAAACGAAACTAAAATTAAAACATCTTTGAGAGCAAGGGCCCCCTTGTGTTTCGGGGGCCCTACGCAGCTTGCGTATTCTGCGTATAGGGAGGAAGAGTCTTTAGAGTTCTCAAACTCCAGGCAAACGAGTTAAGACAGCAGCATAATATAAAGCCAGCCAAAGACGAAAGGTTTTATATAAAGAGTCCTTCTATAATAAAACATACAGTCGAGCGTTAGCATGCTACCTACAAACAAACCAATCCAATAAAACATGAGAAACAGAACACAGCTTACACAGAGAAATAACCGTGACAAACTAGACACAGAAATCACTGACTTGACCAAAGTTTCTCAATCAGGACTCAGCAGCTGTTCCTCGACAGGTGTTCTTGTCTGGTCTTGTGGACTTGTGAAACGTCATCAGTCATTCTGATTCATATATGTTCTTGCTCCACCCCTATTATCGAGGACACGTCAACAGATGACTTATGCAAACCTGAGGCAGCCAGGTATCCCAGAATGCATTTCACACCAACCAGTGAGCATTAATGGCAGAAGAGAAAACCCACATCATTTTCAACATTTGACTGCTATTGTGTCATGAAATGTAGTTTTAGGAGTTCTTCAGGTGAAAAATAGTTACTCTGACAGTTCCCACCGGCTCTGATGTCTCTGTAGTGGTTAAACGTGAGATATCATTCGTTTTGAGTATATAACAGGCAACCTTTGGTCTCATGAATCTATTATTTGTTCCTGGTCATATCGCAATAAAAATAAATCACTAGTGCTACAATTTAAAACAGCTGTTTTCTATGTGAATATCTGTTAAACTGTAATTTATTTCTGTGATGCACAGCTGTATTTTCAGCATCATTACTGCAGTCTTCAGAGTCACATGATCTTCAGAAATCATTCTAATATGCTGATTTGCTGCTCAAGAAACATTTCTGATTATTATCAATGTTGAAAACAGTTGTGCTGAATGATATTTTTGTGGAAACTGTGATATATTTTATTTTTCAGGATTCACAGATGAATAGAAAGTTCAAAAGAACAGCTTTTGTATCATTATAAATGTCTTTACTGTCCCTTTTGATCAATTTAATGCGTCCTCGCTGAATAAAAGTATACATTTCTTTCATTCCAAAAAAGAAAAGTAGTTTGATTTGTGGGACGTCCGGATGGAGTGTTGTTGAATTGTGATGTAACAGTGACATGAAAGCGCTGCTGGAGGGAGGAGATGTTTATTCGGTGGTCTGTAATCAATCTCTGAAATGTGAGTGAATGAAAGGAAGATGTTGACAGCCACATGAAAGCCCCAAAACACCCCTGATTCAAAAACTGGCCCTGATCTACTGCTGCAAATTAAACACGAACATTTCCAGTTGTTTTTGTACAAGAGAAAGTCATGTGACTTTGAAGCGACACAATGGAGAGTAAATGACGAGAGAACTTTCCTCTTCAAGTGAACTATCTCTATGCAAGCTTATTTCCGCCACTCAGTGAAAAGTAGTAATTGCAACTTTTTTCTCACAATTATGACCAAGAAAAAAGTCAAAATATAAACTTGCAATTCTGATAAGAAAAGCCAAAAGTCAGACATACTGTACATTTTTTATATCATGGCATAAACAAAAAAATTCAGAATGGCAAGACATAAACAAGAGACTTCTCACAAAAAAAGCCAAAACTGCAAGATATAAAACCAGAATTCAGAGAAAAATAGAATTGCAAAATATAGAACCGCAAGAAAAAAGTCAAAATGGCAAGATATCAACTCAGAATTCTGAGAAAAAAGTACTGTTACTAAAGACTTTCTGTAAGACAGCAGTTGAGAGAACCTAGAATTCAAGATGCATCAATTACTTTATTGCAGTAGAGATCATGGGCTCTCAGAGTTTATGCTCTGTGTCCCTCGGGCCCTCTGTATGATGAATACTTTGGAGGAGCTGTCATCGTCATCATCATCGAGTCCAGCTGCAGGACTTTGGTGGAGACACGACCAAATATTAGCAGTAATGTGAGTCAAACACACACACACACACACACACACACACACACACACACACACACACACACACACACACACACACACACACACACACACACACACACACACACACACACACACACACACACACACACACACACACACACACACACCCACCCTTCAGAGACTCGAAGCCTGTTTTCATTCACTGGACTCAGATTAAAGGATAGTTTACAGCGTGTAAACCGGACAGATTGATGTGTTGAATCATAACAGAAGGTCACCAAACATTCACCGAGAGTACGAGTGTCTGAGGAACTGATTCTTCACTGACTGTTTCAGGATTTTAATATCAATGAGATGCAGTTATATAGTTTTTTAAAAAATATTTTAAATTAGGTTTTACTTTTAGATTTCATGTTTCATTGTGTGTCTAATCTCTGGTTGAATGAATGTATTGATTATAGTAAAAGTGATTTTAAGAGCCACTGGTTCTGTGATAGTCAGTTAACAGAAAGGACTTTTTAAACAGTTTGTCCACAAAAAGTTTTAATTTACGGAAGCAATTAGACTCACACAGACATCAAGAATCAGCTTATGAACCTCAACAATGGTGACCATTAAAAAAATATAATAATAATTTTGCAATGCACAAAACTCATCCATGGCTCCCAGCATGCATTGCTGCATGATTTTTTTTTTTTTGATTTTTTTTTTAATGGTCACCATTGTTGAGGTTCACAAGCTGATTGTTGATGTCTGTGTGAGTCTTATTACTACCATAGATGAAAACGTTTTGTGGACAAACTGTTTGGAAAGTTCTTTATATTAACTGACTGTCTCAGAACCAGTGGCTCTTAGAATCACTTCTACTATAATCAGTTTAACCAGAGATTAGACACACAATGAGTCTATGTTCATTCTCAATGAGATCAGCTCACTAATAGATGATTGTCATTAGAAATATATAACAACCAGCTACTGATCATGTCCTCTGGACTTTTGAGTTGTAACAAATATGTTCGAAGAACACATGCTTACAAAAGCCAAAGAAAAAAAAACAAAAAAAAACAACTAACACAGAAGTCAAGGGTCAAGAGCTCAACTAAAGCAGACACTGATCTCTAACATGGTTACTTCAAATGAACCAATAAATCAACATCTAAACCTTAGTTAATTCTCAATAAGATCTTCTGTAGATGTCTGACAGAAATAAAGTCAGTCTGGTTATTAATAAGTGGAGCTGGTGATGATGTTTGTGGGGTTGTTTAATCAGATCTTGAGATTTAATGTATTTTATTTCAGTTGATTTCATCTAAGCATGTGTCTAAAGTTATTTGTAGTTCTTGTGTTTCTCTTTCTGTCAGTGATTCTGTTTGTTTCAGCAGGTGTTCATCACTAATGCTCAATCAGCACTTAATTAATCACTTAATTACTTAACTGCAATGTATATCTTATTTTAGTGAACTCAACTGAAGTAAGTTCAGTGCACTCATAATTGTTAGATTTAAAAACTTAAATGTTTTAAGGCACTAAGTTTACTCAAAAGGTTAACCTAACTGTTGGGTTTTACAGTGTACGGGGACTCTCCATAGGCGTAATGGTTTTTATACTGTACTTACTGTATGTGCTATTGTCCTACACCAACCCTACACCTAAACCTACCCCTTACAGGACACTAATGGCAATTTTTGAATTTCATAAAACACTGTTTTGTATGTTTTTTTAAGCCTTTTGTTTTACGAGGACACAGGAAGTGTCCTCATAGACCATGTTCACGTTGTAGTACCCATGTTATTATACACATTTGTGTCCTCATAAACCATATATACCAGTACACACACACACACACACACACACACACACACACACACACACACAGACAGAGAGAAAAATAAGCATCTGGCCTACCTGTCTGTCTATCTATCTATCTATCTATCTATCTATCTATCTGTCTGTCTATCTGTCTGTCTGTCCAATTTATTTATTTAGATATTTTTTTTAATTTGTATCCAGTTCAAGTCATAATCAGATTTTGGAAATTCCAGCACAGAAGATATAAAATACAGATTCTGGCTCATTTACACTATCAATTATACAACATTAAAACAAACATTTAAAAAACAAATGGAATAAAAAAAAATGAACTATTTAAAAAGTACATTAAATTTAGTACTACAACTACTTAACATGTACAAGACATACACACACACACACATACACACACACACACACACACACACACACACACACACACACACACACTCTCACACACACACACACACACACACACAGAGAGATTATGATTACAGTATGCTACCCAATTTTTATTTATTTATTTTTTACAGTACATGCATAGGCCTAGTTATCCATAAATAAATAAATGACTTTTACAATACTCTGAATAAGTTTACACTTGATCCTAAATATGTTCACCTGAACCCCTATCGAGATAGATAGATAGATAGATAGATAGATAGATAGATAGATAGATAGATAGATAGATAGATAGATAGATAGATAGATAGATAGATGAGGCTGTGGTGACGTCATCATCACCTCCGCGCGCTCGTGAATGAAGCTGCTGATGATGCTGGAGTTGAGGTGTGAGTCCAGATCCTGCTTCGGTTTGTTGCTGTAGTTCTCTTCAGACTCCTGCAGCGACAGATAAACCCAGTTCAAAAGTTGCGCGGGCTGATAAACCGCGTCCAAACTCATCTTCCTTATGGACCAGTCCAGCTCAGAATAAAAAGTTGGTGTTTGTCGATGTGTGGGACTGTTATCGGCTCATTGTTGCTCAGTGATAAGACGGGACAGCTCGTGCAGCTCTGAGTCTGAGGAGGACAGTTAAAGCGTATATTATTCACCGCACTTTACCAGCCCTGCTGTGCTCAAGGGTTGGCTAATGTATATTCATAAGCTGTGGCGTCGCCATTGGAAGGTTACCAAGAAACGTCATCATAATATAATTAATATTCAAAAACACGCACTTCCCCATTTCGAGGATTCCGAAGCGCGTCAGCACTAATTAATATTAATGAGATATCATAAAAAAAAAAAAAAAAAAAAAAACTTAATTCGTGATTTATTAAAATGAACAATTTGGTAACAATTTTACTTTTCTAGGCTACTTGTTTAACGCAAAACATCCTACCTACAGTAAATAACATGTATAATAACATATTTTAACACAAATTTAATATACATTTAAAACGAACAGGGGGGGAGGGGTCTTTGTTGTTGTTTTTTTATCATATAAATCAGAAACACGAACCAGTTTTTGTACTCATTAAAACCCATTGGAATAAAGTTCTCCAAAAGCTATACATATACTAGGCTATAATACATCCAGATGTCTTGGCATCCGTGGGCTACCATGGTAATATATGCATTGTAATAATCATAATATATTGCTTTGCATTACATTATTGTATTGTATATCAGTCACAAATTGACTATATTTTATTAGTGTACAACTGCAACTGTTTTTCTAAATTTTTGATAACTGCTTTGTATCCTGTTTTCCAAAGTTTAATAAGCTTCATGTTTATTTTCAGCAACTTTTGAATCCCAGTGTGTTTTATTGTTGTGTCAGACTTATGGAACTCATTTTGTGACTTAATTCGATTAAATCAGTTTAAATCAAAATCCAACCCTGACTCAGTGTGATCAGGTGCAGCTTCTGCCCTCTGCTGTTCGTGTCAGTCTATTACAGGCCGTTTAAAGCAAAGCAGTTTAACTTTGTGAAATGTGACACTCCTTTTGTCTGTCTGTGTGTGTGTGTGTGTGTGTGTGTGTGTGTGTGTGTGTGTGTGTGTGTGTGTGTGTGTGTGTGTGTGTGTGTGTGTGTGTGTGTGTGTGTGTGTGTGTGTGTGTCTTTTGGTGTGTTTCCCTAAACAGCTTGTTACATATGAACAGAAATATTATTTCATATTGTAAAAATTAAAGGAGTTCTAAAATGAAATCTGTAGTTTATTATGGTTTTTGTGATGTTTTGTAAAGCTCAGGGCAAGCCTTGGAAACAGGGGTGGACTTAACTAATAGGCGAAGTAAGCGGCCGCTTAGGGCCCCGTGGAAAAATTAATTTATTTCAGTAATTCAACTCAAATTGTGAAACTCGTGTATTAAATAAATTCAGTGCACACAGACTGAAGTAGTTTAAGTCTTTGGTTCTTTTAATTGTGATGATTTTGGCTCACATTTAACAAAAACCCACCAATTCACTCTCAACAAATTAGAATACTTCATAATACTTCAGTGAATTGTTGGCCTTCTGGAAAGTATGTTCATTTACTGCATATGTACTCAATACTTGGTAGAGGCTTCTTTTGCTTTAATTACTGCCTCAGTTCGGCGTGGCATGGAGGTGATCAGTTTGTGGCACTGCTGAGGTGGTCTGGAAGCCCAGATTTCTTTGACAGTGGCCTTCAGCTCATCTGCATTTTTTGGTCTCTTGTTTCTCATTTTCCTCTTGATAGATTCTCTCTGGGGTTGAGGTCTGGTGAGTTTGCTGGCCAGTCAAGAACACCAACACCATGGTCATTTAACAAACTTTTGGTGCTTTTGGCAGTGTGGGCAGGTGCCAAATCCTGCTGGAAAATGAAATCAGCATCTTTAAAAAGCTGGTCAGCAGAAGGAAGCATGAAGTGCTCCAAAATTTCTTGGTAAACGGGTGCAAAAAACACAATGGACCAACACCAGCAGATGACATTGCAGCCCAAATCATCACAGACTGTGGAAACTTAACACTGGACTTCAAGAAACTTGGGCTATGAGCTTCTCCACCCTTCCTCCAGACTCTAGGACCTTGGTTTCCAAATGAAATACAGAACTTGCTCTCATCTGAAAAGAGGACTTTGGACCACTGGGCAACAGTCCAGTTCTTCTTCTGCTTAGCCCAGGTAAGACGCCTCTGACGTTGTCTGTGGTTCAGGAGTGGCTTAACAAGAGGAATACGACAACTGTAGCCAAATTCCTCGACCCGTCTGTGTGTGGTGGCTCTTGATGCCTTGACCCCAGCCTCAGTCCATTCCTTGTGAAGTTCACCCAAATTCTTGAATGGATTTTGCTTGACAGTCTTGACAGTCAATCTTTTTCTTCCACACTTTTTCCTTCCACTCAACTGTCTGTTACCATGCTTTGATACAGCACTCTGTGAACAGCCAGCTTCTTTGGCAATGCATGTTTGTGGCTTACCCTCCTTGTGAAGGGTGTCAATGACTGTCTTCTGGACAACTGTCAGATCAGCAGTCTTCCCCATGATTGTGTAGCTAGTGACCCAAACTGAGAGACCATTTTGGAGGCTCAGGAAACCTTTGCAGGTGTTTTGAGTTGATTAGCTGATTGGCATGTCACCATATTCTAATTTGTTGAGATAGTGAATTGGTGGGTTTTTGTTAAATGTGAGCCGAAATCATCACAATTAAAATAACCAAAGACTTAAACTACTTCAGTCTGTGTGCATTGAATTTATTTAATACATGAGTTTCACAATTTGAGTTGAATTACTGAAATAAATGAACTTTTCCACGACATTCCAATTTATTGAGATGCACCTGTATTTGGCAAATGCACCAGTAGGTGTTTGTGTTATGGAGAGCGTCAAATGTTCACTCACCACTCAAAACGGCAAGTATTTTGTCAGGTGCGGAGTAGGGTTCTAACGGTGAGGAAATTTTCCCACCGGTTAATCGACCTGTGACAACACCGGTATCACCGTGGTGGGGGGTGAGTTTGAGTTTTCCCTCTTTCCCACGATTTCCTTCTGTTTTAAATAGCCTGTAAGCGTCGTGCGCATTTTACTTTCACTATGAAATTAGCGACAATTCGGCGTCAAGCAGTTGTTTGCTTTTAGTTAGTTTGAGTTTTCCCTCTTTCCCACGATTTCCTTCTGTTTTAAATAGCCTGTAAGCGTCGTGCGCATTTTACTTTCACTATGAAATTAGCGACAATTCGGCGTCAAGCAGTTGTTTGCTTTTAGTTAGTTTGAGTTTTCCCTCTTTCCCTCACTTTCCTTTGCTTAAATAGCTTATAAAAGCACCGTGTGCATTTTACTTTCACTTTTAAATTAGCGGCAATTCGGCATCAATTACAACAAAATACAACGTAGAACATAGAACTTTTATTACAGTTTTTTACAATCGCTATGACAATTTTTTCAATACTTCTAACAATTTTCCTAAACTCTCAACGCACCAACACACCTACAACACACAATTGACAAAACAATTAATTCCATGCTCAAAATCACACATTGCAAACTAAACTCCAACACTAATTTTCAAATTACAATAATACACTAACACAATACACTACATCTACCTAAACACTGCAAACAGGTCTCAAAATCAATTTTTGTTTTGTTGGGTTTAGTAAATGCATGTATTTTGTTTATTTTGCTGCAGAAAGGGGTGAAAGACAGAGACAGAATTGCTGCAGTAAAGGCTTTATTTGCAACAGGACATTAGAAAGACAAGAAAGAAAACAAGAATGCAGGAAAACAAAAACAAAAATATGCAATATAGCTGTCATTTATTATGTGAAAATATAAAATATACAAAACAAAAAAGCCACAGAAGAATAAAAAAAAAAATTAATAAAAAAAAAATTTGACCTTCTGCATTTGGCCACATGTTCCCATCCATATCACACCTGATATCTTCTCTGGCAAGGCTTCTTGGGAAGAATCTTTTGGTATGCCTTATCCTTCCTGGCATTGTTCAGCTGTGATGTCTTGGCATTCAGCATCCATTGCATCCTGGAGGGACATTTGACCCTATGGACAATGGTCAAAAACCTTCCATCTCCAGGCTCAGAAAAACTTCTCAATGGGGTTGAGGAAAGGGGAGTAAGGGGCAAGGAAAGGAGACATCATTCTTGAATGGGTGTCAGACCAGGCTCTGACTGCACTGGGAATGGTGGAATGCCACATTGTTCCATGTGATCACATACAGTATATTGGCAAGTGGTCTCCTTTCTCTGGCACCAGTCTTAGGTGCAGATCTTCTAAAATATCCAACCCGATCTCATGAAAGTGCGTATAAGTAGTACGCCAAATAAAAATGAAAACTCGTGGTATTGATGGGTAGGATTAGGGTTGTAGGGTAGATGCATATTATATGCACGTGAAAACTGCGTTTTATATGCACGCCAAACACGTTTGTATCATATATGCGCCAAAGTCCATTTTTCCGTATCAATACCATGAGTTTTCGTTTTTATTTGGCATACTATTTATACGCACTTTCATGTGACTGGGCTCAAAATATCACATTTAAGAAGGAGTGCACTTTTCCACACAAGATCGGCCCAAAGAGGTCATATCATATCATATATATATATATATATCATATGGCTATGCGACTGAAAGGACCTCAACACCTGAGTGTGTTTTCTAGATGGGAATCAGCTGTAATTTATATATCTGCATGACTTCAATCACCTGTTTCTCTTTAGCAACATAGAATAAAATACAGAGGACACATTTGTGTTTCAATTCACAATATGAACAGCTCTTCACTTTGACTTTAGCCTATAAGTTAGTTTTAGAACATGATGTTATCTGTTCTGACATACAGTGTGAAAGCATTTGAAAATTTGGCAGAAAAATTACATTGTTTTGGTCTTGGTTGAGCTTGTGTGTAAAAGAAGTTCAAGCATTTGAAATCTGTGTTAACTGTATACAATTTGGGTCAAAGCAACAAGAAATGTGTTAATTGTATAGCCTACACAGACGGATGTTGTGCTGACTGTGTTAAGAGTTTAGGAAAATTGTTAAAAGTATTGAAAAAATTGTCATATTGATTGTAAAAAACTGTAATACTGTTAATGTTCTGATCTCTATTGCCGTCACTATTATTGTTCATATTTGTACCCAAATACACAAACATCTTTGTGATGAACAGGCACTTGAGTGATGTGTCATAAAATCACACAGTATGCAAAATGTAGAAAATAAGATTCATAACAGCATCCTATTGTGTCAGAATGAACTGAAAAGCCTTTTGAGCAACTACACAGACAAACCATGTAGCTTATATGTTATTATAAAATAAAACATTGATGCATTTCATATGCAGAAGGCTGATCAGGTCATTCCTGTTCTGCAGTATGTTCTCATCATATACGCTGGAAAATCACAATTTAGAAATGCAAATCATATCAGTTTTCACTGAGCACAGTTTCTCAACGAAGTTAATATGGGGTGAATATTAAATCCTTCTTATCAAAATGTTTTAATGGCAACAACATTATTTTAATTTCATTTATGAAATTTATAGTTCCTCAATATCACTTTCCATCCTGTTTTCGTAAAATCCCTTCAGCAAATTACATTTCCTTGATGACATCACCCTACAGGAAGTGACATCATTTTGGAGGGAACTCAGCAGCACAAAAATCAGCGAGTGTTTGATTATCAGTGGATTCTGTGTGGATCTCTCACTCAGTGATTAACATCAGATCTTTGAATATCATTTCATCTCATTATTGTGTAAATATCCAGTATTTAGTTTGAAAAGGAGTTAAACGGGTTCTGAAGAACAGGAATGAGTCACAGTTTCCATTAGTCCAGACTTTACATTTTTATTTTGTTTTTGTTTACACATTCATGCAATGAACTAAATTAATCGAGGTCGGTAAGTGATTTAATCATTATTGTCTCATGTGAACATGTGAGTTTTAATTATGGTGCGCTGTTTACATAAACACCCACAAATGTATTATTCAAAAAGTCATTTTTTGTGGTAATTAACATTTGAACCGGAGCACAGTCAGGGAGGAAGCAGTGAATACAGCGATGCTGGTGTGACGGGCGTCTTCGGGGGTCAGAGGTCACTAACTGCGGCAGTTACCTCCGAGCTCCTTACACTTCTCACACAGATGCTGAGGATGTTCTTTACTCTCGTCAGGTACGCCCAGACCGTCGGGTTTCTCCAGAGGACGCTAACAATCACAGGAAAGAGTTTAGCAGGATTATTTGCCATGATGCGTGATGTCCATCTTAAACATTCACAATACAGAAGAACATGTGGAGAACATTAAAGGAAAAAGAGAAGTCAGAAGCCTCAACGAGAGCTTCATCGAGTGATTTCCACCGGGCTCAGAACTTCATAACCTGCCAAACAAACAGTTAAGTAGCTTTATCTTGACATCTACCAGTCTCCAGTCCTCAGTGAAGAACTTGCTGGAGTTAATAACTAACAGATCTCTCCAGCTTTAACTGCTTCCAGTCAGTTTAGATGTTCTTTTGTACAGTTGCTTCAATAAAGTGAGCAGAAACGATCCAAACATTCACCCAGAGACCCTTCAGGTTCCTGAGCCATCAGCAGTGATGCGCTTGGGTTTATTTGGACGAGACAAAAACCATACCTCAGAAATCAGTGTCTTTGTCTTATTTACCAGGAAAAATATCTAAACATCTTTAAAGCAAGAAAGATTTACTTAAGAAGGAAAATTGCACAACTCATCAATTGTTTTTTTGGTAACACTTTACAATAAGGTTCATTAGTTAACTACATTAGTTAACATGAACTAATAATGAACTGCACTAATATAGCGTTTATTAATCTTTGTTAATGCTAATTTCAACATTTACTAATACATTATTAAAATCTTGTTAACATTAGGTAATGCACTGTGAACTAACATGAACTAAGAATGAACATCTGTATTTTTATTAACTAACGTTAGCGAAGATTAGTAAATACAGTAACAAATGTATTGCTCACGGTTAGTTCATGTTAGTTAATACATTAACTACTGTTTAACCAATGAACCTTATTGTAAAGTGTTACCGTTTTTTCTTGTTTTATGCAGAAACTTTTTGTTAGAATTACACTTTAAATAATTTGCCAGTGGGGTAAACAATAACTTCATTGTTAGATCTCATGTAATTTGGCTAAAGTATCTTGTTTAAGACAGGGTTATTATACTTAACTAAAAATAAAACCAAAAAGAATTTTGGTACTTTGAAATGGAATGAACACTGAAATAAAATAATCTTAAACTAATTAATAAAACTAAAGACACATAAAAACAAAATAAAAAGACAAGAACACAAAATTAGGCCTACATGAACAAAAATACTAAGAATGTAACTAAAATTAAAGTGAAAACAAAAATAAATACAAATAAATTTATAGTTCACTATAACTAAAAATTGTTAACTTTTTTTTTGTAAAATAAAACATTAAAAAAACATTTTTTAGATAGTTGCCAATGCAACATTTGTCATTTTTGTTTAGTTTAAATTGATGAATAAATAAACTAAACTAAAATAAAACTGATAGACAGAGACATATTTAATAAAAACTAAATTACTAAAATTGTATCTAAACTTAAAGTGAAAGCAAAAAAATTAAATCTAATTCGAATTATTTACAAAAACTACAGTTGTATATCAATGATTCCAAAATAAGAGTGTTTTTAAGGATGTTTAGATATTGTAAGTGGAAAGCAGATCTTTAACGTCGGGCTGTTTTCCAGCATCTCTTCACCTGTTTGTGAGGATAGACATAGATGTCGCATTTGATGCACTTCTGACCCATGTTCGCCCAAGAGTTTGCACTCGTCCACTTCTTCTTGCAATTGGGACACATGTATTCGCCAAAACACCTCTTCTTCCCCTGATACGACATCAGACCTTCTCCTTTAGGACGAGCCTGCTCAGAAAACCATCGTTAGATCAGCAGTAGATGAGAATCATTCAAACAGATGCAAGAATCAGACAAGTAAACACTAACATTCAAGAGATTGGGGTCAGCAAGATTTAATAATACTTTAATTTGGTAAAGATGCGTTCAATTGATTAAAAGTGACAGTAATAACATCTATAATGTTACAAAAGATTTCTGTTTCAAATAAATGCTGTTCTTTTGAACTTTCTATTCATCTGTGAATCCTGAAAAATAAAATGTATCACAGTTTCCACAAAAATATTGTGCAGCACAACTGTTGTCAACATTGATAATAATCAGAAATGTTTCTTGAGCAGAAGATCAGCATATTAGACTGATTTCTGAAGATCATGAAGACTGGAGTAATGATGCTGAAAATTCAGCTGCGCATCACAGAAATAAATTACAGTTTAATAGATATTCACGTAGAAAACAACTATTCCTAAATTGTTATAAAATATTTCACAATATCTTATCAGATGTGAGGTTTTTGGTTTGATGTTTAAATTAATGATGTTTTCTGGATTTGTCAATGATGTTGCACTGGTACGTTGTTACAGTTTTGTTGCATTAGAATGTTTAATGTAACGTCAAAGTAACACTCTGAACTGTTTAATGGGATTCAAAATGTAACATTGTCAGTGTTGCCACAGGAGGCGGATATCAGTGCAAACTGTCTTCTTCTCCAGTCATTTTTCTCTTTCAGGTTTCAGTTTACAGGTTTCTTAATCGAATGTAAGCTGCTCAGGATCACTGGGAATTCTGAAATCATTCATGGTGCATTTCTAATAGTTCCAGCCCCGGTCTTATCCAGAGCTCTGATTTGCCTCTCGTTGTTGGATGGGTTCAGGGGCTTGTACCATGATGGTGGCTGATCAAACTCAGGGTTACAGGATTAGTTTTGAGTTGACAAAACCAAACCAGTCCAGTCCAGGGGCCTGTACCATGAAGCTGGTTTAGCTGGCTAGCCAGGTAAGTTTCAGTTTAGTTTGCACCAATCCTGGGTTTTAGGTACCATGAAAGTGGCTTGGCTTTTAGCTGCGTTCATTGCCATAGTAACTTACACTGCACAGCTAACCTGCTCCGGGGCAGGTTATGTTCTGGGTTAGAGAACTCAAACTGAAATTGGACCAATCAGATGTGAGCAAAGTGACACATGTCTGACACAAAAAAAGTCACTCCCCCAGTCTTTCTTCATACTAATTAAAGCTCACTATGAAGTACCTTAAAAAATATATATATATATATATATATATATATATATATATATATATACACACACACACAACAAAATTGTCTGGCGTTAATGATAATTACAATTTACATATGATTTATTTAATTATAATATGATTTATATTATTATTACTCCATAACACACAAGCACTTTTAATTGAACAATTATTATAAAGCATTTATTTTAAATGAATATTAATATAAACAGATCATATGTAATATAAATAAGTGGTAGAATAAATAGATAACACTTTAAAAATGGCTACATGTGACCTTACGTGTTAGAGTCTCTATCGCTATATATTATCTATATAACTATATAAACTAACTTCACAAGTTTCACTTGTGACTGCACTGATAGAGCAAGATCATTTCCTTTATTTGTCCTCTTTCATGGACAAGTACTTCAGTGCAAATGTGTTTAAATTCCTCATATTCTTTAATATCTTAACCTTTAACAAAAGAGTTTTGAATCTCGCTGGCTCTCTCGCGAGAAGTGAATCACACTTGCTCTGTGTTGTAATTGGCTGTCCGCTGCTGATGTCACACATTCATGTGCACGCGCTCCATTAACTCAGGATCAAGCCTGAGTTGACAGAGAAAGTTGATGATCAGCTTCATGGTACCAACAAAGCCAGATTGGAGTGGTTTGGTTTTGTCAACTCAAAACTTATCCTATAACTCTGAATTTGTTCATCTACCATCATGGTACAGGCCCCAGCTTTGTTGGTACCATGAAGCTGATCATCAACTTTCTCTGTCAACTCAGGCTTGATCCTGAGTTAATGGAGCGCATGCACATGGAAGTGTGACATCAGTAATGAGCAGCCAATCACATGCCTTAAAACTGTGATTCACTTCTTGTGAGAGAGTGCAGGAAGATTAAAAGATTGAACAATATGAAGAATTTAAACACATTTACACAGCACGATAGTGAAACGATCTATCCATGACAGAGGAAAACAAAGAAAACATCTTACCATATAAGTGCTAGTAAAAGTTGTAAAGTTAGTTTATAGAGTTGATCATATTTATAGGTATAAAAACACTTAAAAATTTAAGCTCATAGTCATGCTTAAAGCTATTGATTCTAAAACTTATTTATATTGCATATTATCTATATGTTTACATTGATTTTAAATAAAAGCTTAATAATTACTATTAAACTAAGCTGGCTTGTGTAATGAATTAAGGGTATAATAATTATATAAATAATATAAAATAATTATACAAATTAATAATCTCTAAAAATCAATTGATTTTATCTTTAAAAATGTTTTATTATGTAGCATCCTTTAATTTGGAGTAAGAAAAACTGGAGTGGCATTATTACGTCAGAGATGTGTCACTTTGCTTGAAGCTGATAAACCAGAAAACCCAGATTGGCGCAAACTAAACTGAAACTTACCTGTCTAGCCAGCTAAACCGGCTTCATGGTACAGGCCCCAGGCCTTTGTGGTTATGATTATGATTATTGGCATTGCTTTGCTTTAATCAGACACATCTGATCCTCTCACGTCACTCAGAAAGTACCTGCTGCTTTACTAAGCCTTCACAACAACACCTGAGAAACACCTTCTCTAAAACAACCAATCAAAATTCACCAGACAATCGGTTTAATTGTGAACAGGTGATTGTGAAATTTACTATATGTGACTCTGGAGCACAAAAGCAGTCATGAGTAGCACAGGTAGGCTATATTTGAAGCAATAGCCAAAAATGCATTGTATGGGTCAAAATGATTGATTTTTCTTTTATGTCAAAAATCATTAGTATATTAAGTAAAGATCATATTCCGTGAAGATATTTTGTAAATTTCTTACTGTAAATATATCAAAACCTCATTTTTGATTAGTAATATGCATTGCTAAGAACTTCATTTGGACAACTTTAAAGGAGATTTTCTCAATATTTTGAATTTTTTTGCACCCTCAGATTCCAGATTTTCAAATAGTTGTATCTCAGCCAAGTATTGTACTATCCTAGCAAACCATACATCAATGGAAAGATTATGTGTTCAGCTTTCAGATGTATAGATCTCAATTTTGAAAAATTAACCTTTATGACTGGTTTTGTGGTCCAAGGTCATATATATGAAAGCAGTGCAGTGCAATTTGAGTTTACTCGCTTCATTCGCGCGTCAAATTCACTTCGCAACAGACGCGATTTTGCGTCAAGGAGGGGCTTCTGCCAGGCGGCTCCAGTCTCATTAACTGGTCCAATCACAAATAACTATTTTTTTACTATACTATTGTGTGTATTTGCAATAGGATATAATTAAAATGAATGTACAAATGTTTGCCATAAGTAGCCTATTCGAGTCTTAACGTAGAAATAATATTTTTATGTAACAAATAGGCTATAAATTATGATTTACTATGTTGTGCGCAAAGTTACACACCAAACAAGATCCTTTTTATTCCTGTTTCTATAATAGTACAAAGATGTATCGTACAGCTCTGGGTATCCACATACAGCGACGATGATTTTGTCCTCCATTGTTATTTCTGCCTCCCTCGCTACGTAGTAATCACGTCACTACTACAGCAAGCTCCTGACTGGTCAACTCGGCGCGAATTTTCGCCAAAGTTCAGATTTTTCAATTGCGCGTCGAACGCCCGAAACGCTCAATTCGCGGCGCGTAACAGAGGCTTAATGGTGCGTTCACACCAGACGCGAATGAAGCGTAAGCGCGAGTTATTTACATAAGTCAATGCAAAAACGCGAATAGACATCCTGCGGCGCGATTCGCAGGAATGATGCACCATTAATATAATTCAAACGGATGAGTTATAAAAAAAAAATTCACCCCCCTAGCAGTTGTCAAGAAGGGCAAAATTGGCTATATAGACCAAAACCACTTTCTGTACCAGGATGTAAACATATTTTAACATGGAGAGTCTAGCGGCCAGTCGATGAATTGCAGTTTTAAGTCACTTCCGTGTTGGTTTCAGAGAGAGAGCTGGAGTTTTTTATTTTTTTTATTACAGATTTTAAACAAGGGCAATAACATTTAATTCAAATCAAAGAGGGAGCGGGAGGTTGCCGCTTGGTTCACACACAACCCGTAAAGATCCCGTAAAGACACGTGACATTTCATGTGATGTGTGATGTGTATAATACACTGCGCACTATTTCAGTAAACTCAACTGGCGAACGATTTCAGCTTCAGCGCGGATATTGAGCTCCCTGATCGCTGCTTCATTCCATTTTACACATTTTTCGTTGTGTGAACGTTGATCTGCCGGTAAAACAGTCGCACGATAAAGTGCGTCATCACTACGACACACCCTTTACTCCATTGATCCGGCTTTTGTTCACACAGCGCTCGTTCCAAGTGGATCCCCTTAAAGTTTGATGCTGACTGTTATTGTATTTGGTTTTATACTATGCTGTTACCTCTATGAGTTCTTGTATTATATGTTTAATAAATTAAAAAAAACACAGCGCTCGTTCCGGGACTGACCCCGGCAAAGTTATAGGTCCCCAACCCGGGTTCAATCCCGGGACGTGTTTGCGTTCACACAGAAGGCACTCTAGCAATTTTACGGCAATTTTTCGGCACCAACGTGCAGTGTGAAAGGGGTTTATGACATTCACGTTACATGATTTGACTGATTTTTACGTAGAGAGCGTGACAGCGCACCGCATTAAAAGAAATGATCATTCATGTTTTCATAACCGCTTGCCAAACTCGAAAACGAAACTAAAATTAAAACATCTTTGAGAGCAAGGGGGCCCCCTGGTGTTTCGGGGGCCCCACGCAGCTTGCGTATTCTGCATATATGGAGGAAGAGTCTTTAGAGTTCTCAAACTCCAGGCAAACGAGTTAAGACAGCAGCATAATATAAAGCCAGCCAAAGATGAAAGGTTTTATATAGAGTCCTATAATAAAGCATACAGCCGAGCGTTAGCATGCTACCTACAAACAAACCAATCAAATAAAACATGAGAGCCAGAATACAGTTTACACAGAGAAATAACCGTGACAACATTAGATAGACATAGACACAGAAAACACTGACTTGACCAAAGTTTCTCAATCAGGACTCAGCAGCTGTTCCTCGACAGGTGTTCTTGTCTGTTCTTGTGGACTTGTGAAACGTCATCAGTCATTCTGATTCATATATGTTCTTGTTCCGCCCCTATTATCAAGGACACGTCAACAGACGTGAACTATCTATATGCAAGCTTATTTCCACCACTCAGTGAAAAGTAGTAATTGCAACTTTTTTCCTCACGATTATGACCAAGAAAAAAGTCAAAATATAAACTTGGAATTCTGATAAGAAAAGCCAAAAGTCAGACATACTGTACATTTTTTATATCGTGGCATAAACAAAAAAATCAGAATTGCAAGACATAAACAAGAGACTTCTCAGAAAAAAAGCCAAAATTGCAAGATATAAACTCAGAATTCTGATTAAAAAAAAAGTCAGAATAAACAAAGTACTGTTACTAAAGACTTTCTGTAAGACAGCAGTTGACAGAACCTAAAATTCAAGATGCATCAAATCGCTTTTTTACAGTAGAGATCATGGGTTGATTCTCTGTGTCCCTCGGGGCCGCTGAGGGCCCCTGTAACCCCCCTCTGTATGATGAATACTTTGGAGGAGCTGTCATCGTCATCATCATCGAGTCCAGCTGCAGGACTTTGGTGGAGACACGACCAAATATTAGCAGTAATGTGAGTCAAACACACACACACACACACACACACACACACACACACACACACACACACACACACACACCCTTCAGAGACTCAAAGCCTGTTTTCATTCACTGGACTCAGATTAAAGGATAGTTTACAGCGTGTAAACCGGACAGATTGATGTGTTGAATCATAACAGAAGGTCACCAAACATTCACTGAGAGTACGAGTGTCTGAGGAACTGATTGTTTCAGGATTTTAGTATCAATGAGATATATTTAAAATATTTTAAATTAGGTTTTACGTTTAGATTTCATGTCATTTTATAAGTGTTTTTTTTATGTCCATATAGTTTTTTAAATTAACATTATTTTTATTATTTAATTTACTTATTTTTATATGCATTTATATTGTTATATTTACTTCTTTATATTCTTTTATTAATTACATTCGTTTTTATGAGAAATAAGATGAGAAATGATGCAACTATGTAAAAATAAAATATATAAATTTTTAATATTTTATTTCAGTTTTATTTTGTTTCAGTAAACAAAAATGCATTTTATGGTTTTAATTGTAATTTTAGTAGACAATAATAACCCTGCTCAACACCGTTCCAATCATAAAGGTTTATATCACATGACCTGTGCATGTATCTGTCTAATATGACGATCTTCTACCAAGTGACAGATGATTTAGCACCTAAATCCCATTGAGTTTAATTGAATGCACTGCCTTTGACATCAACAACAAATCAAACAACACTATCGATTAAACAACATTAAAACGAACATTTAAAAAACAAATGGAATAAAAAAAAAAATTGAACTATTTAAAAAGTACATTAAATTTAGCATTACAACTACTTAACATGTACAAGACATACACACACAGATTATGATTACAGTATGCAACCCATTGCCTAGTTATCCATAAACAAATAAATAAATAAATGACTTTTACAATACACTGAATAAGTTTACACTTGATCCTAGATATGTTCACTGGAACTCCTGTCGAGATAGATAGATAGATAGATAGATAGATAGATAGATAGATAGATAGATAGATAGATAGATAGATAGATAGATAGATAGATAGATAGATGAGGCTGTGGTGACGTCATCATCACCTCCGCGCGCTCGTGAATGAAGCTGCTGATGATGCTGGAGTTGAGGTGTGAGTCCAGATCCTGCTTCGGTTTGTTGCTGTAGTTCTCTTCAGACTCCTGCAGCGACAGATAAACCCAGTTCAAAAGTTGCGCGGGCTGATAAACCGCGTCCAAACTCATCTTCCTTATGGACCAGTCCAGCTCAGAATAAAAAGTTGGTGTTTGTCGATGTGTGGGACTGTTATCGGCTCATTGTTGCTCAGTGATAAGACGGGACAGCTCGTGCAGCTCTGAGTCTGAGGAGGACAGTTAAAGCGTATATTATTCACCGCACTTTACCAGCCCTGCTGTGCTCAAGGGTTGGCTAATGTATATTCATAAGCTGTGGCGTCGCCATTGGAAGGTTACCAAGAAACGTCATCATAATATAATTAATATTCAAAAACACGCACTTCCCCATTTCGAGGATTCCGAAGCGCGTCAGCACTAATTAATATTAATGAGATATCATAAAAAAAAAAAAAAAAAAAAACTTAATTCGTGATTTATTAAAATGAACAATTTGGTAACAATTTTACTTTTCTAGGCTACTTGTTTAACGCAAAACATCCTACCTACAGTAAATAACATGTATAATAACATATTTTAACACAAATTTAATATACATTTAAAACGAACAGGGGGGGAGGGGTCTTTGTTGTTGTTTTTTTATCATATAAATCAGAAACACGAACCAGTTTTTGTACTCATTAAAACCCATTGGAATAAAGTTCTCCAAAAGCTATACATATACTAGGCTATAATACATCCAGATGTCTTGGCATCCGTGGGCTACCATGGTAATATATGCATTGTAATAATCATAATATATTGCTTTGCATTACATTATTGTATTGTATATCAGTCACAAATTGACTATATTTTATTAGTGTACAACTGCAACTGTTTTTCTAAATTTTTGATAACTGCTTTGTATCCTGTTTTCCAAAGTTTAATAAGCTTCATGTTTATTTTCAGCAACTTTTGAATCCCAGTGTGTTTTATTGTTGTGTCAGACTTATGGAACTCATTTTGTGACTTAATTCGATTAAATCAGTTTAAATCAAAATCCAACCCTGACTCAGTGTGATCAGGTGCAGCTTCTGCCCTCTGCTGTTCGTGTCAGTCTATTACAGGCCGTTTAAAGCAAAGCAGTTTAACTTTGTGAAATGTGACACTCCTTTTGTCTGTCTGTGTGTGTGTGTGTGTGTGTGTGTGTGTGTGTGTGTGTGTGTGTGTGTGTGTGTGTGTGTGTGTGTGTGTGTGTGTGTGTGTGTGTGTGTGTGTGTCTTTTGGTGTGTTTCCCTAAACAGCTTGTTACATATGAACAGAAATATTATTTCATATTGTAAAAATTAAAGGAGTTCTAAAATGAAATCTGTAGTTTATTATGGTTTTTGTGATGTTTTGTAAAGCTCAGGGCAAGCCTTGGAAACAGGGGTGGACTTAACTAATAGGCGAAGTAAGCGGCCGCTTAGGGCCCCGTGGAAAAATTAATTTATTTCAGTAATTCAACTCAAATTGTGAAACTCGTGTATTAAATAAATTCAGTGCACACAGACTGAAGTAGTTTAAGTCTTTGGTTCTTTTAATTGTGATGATTTTGGCTCACATTTAACAAAAACCCACCAATTCACTCTCAACAAATTAGAATACTTCATAATACTTCAGTGAATTGTTGGCCTTCTGGAAAGTATGTTCATTTACTGCATATGTACTCAATACTTGGTAGAGGCTTCTTTTGCTTTAATTACTGCCTCAGTTCGGCGTGGCATGGAGGTGATCAGTTTGTGGCACTGCTGAGGTGGTCTGGAAGCCCAGATTTCTTTGACAGTGGCCTTCAGCTCATCTGCATTTTTTGGTCTCTTGTTTCTCATTTTCCTCTTGATAGATTCTCTCTGGGGTTGAGGTCTGGTGAGTTTGCTGGCCAGTCAAGAACACCAACACCATGGTCATTTAACAAACTTTTGGTGCTTTTGGCAGTGTGGGCAGGTGCCAAATCCTGCTGGAAAATGAAATCAGCATCTTTAAAAAGCTGGTCAGCAGAAGGAAGCATGAAGTGCTCCAAAATTTCTTGGTAAACGGGTGCAAAAAACACAATGGACCAACACCAGCAGATGACATTGCAGCCCAAATCATCACAGACTGTGGAAACTTAACACTGGACTTCAAGAAACTTGGGCTATGAGCTTCTCCACCCTTCCTCCAGACTCTAGGACCTTGGTTTCCAAATGAAATACAGAACTTGCTCTCATCTGAAAAGAGGACTTTGGACCACTGGGCAACAGTCCAGTTCTTCTTCTGCTTAGCCCAGGTAAGACGCCTCTGACGTTGTCTGTGGTTCAGGAGTGGCTTAACAAGAGGAATACGACAACTGTAGCCAAATTCCTCGACCCGTCTGTGTGTGGTGGCTCTTGATGCCTTGACCCCAGCCTCAGTCCATTCCTTGTGAAGTTCACCCAAATTCTTGAATGGATTTTGCTTGACAGTCTTGACAGTCAATCTTTTTCTTCCACACTTTTTCCTTCCACTCAACTGTCTGTTACCATGCTTTGATACAGCACTCTGTGAACAGCCAGCTTCTTTGGCAATGCATGTTTGTGGCTTACCCTCCTTGTGAAGGGTGTCAATGACTGTCTTCTGGACAACTGTCAGATCAGCAGTCTTCCCCATGATTGTGTAGCTAGTGACCCAAACTGAGAGACCATTTTGGAGGCTCAGGAAACCTTTGCAGGTGTTTTGAGTTGATTAGCTGATTGGCATGTCACCATATTCTAATTTGTTGAGATAGTGAATTGGTGGGTTTTTGTTAAATGTGAGCCGAAATCATCACAATTAAAATAACCAAAGACTTAAACTACTTCAGTCTGTGTGCATTGAATTTATTTAATACATGAGTTTCACAATTTGAGTTGAATTACTGAAATAAATGAACTTTTCCACGACATTCCAATTTATTGAGATGCACCTGTATTTGGCAAATGCACCAGTAGGTGTTTGTGTTATGGAGAGCGTCAAATGTTCACTCACCACTCAAAACGGCAAGTATTTTGTCAGGTGCGGAGTAGGGTTCTAACGGTGAGGAAATTTTCCCACCGGTTAATCGACCTGTGACAACACCGCTATCACCGTGGTGGGGGGTGAGTTTGAGTTTTCCCTCTTTCCCACGATTTCCTTCTGTTTTAAATAGCCTGTAAGCGTCGTGCGCATTTTACTTTCACTATGAAATTAGCGACAATTCGGCGTCAAGCAGTTGTTTGCTTTTAGTTAGTTTGAGTTTTCCCTCTTTCCCACGATTTCCTTCTGTTTTAAATAGCCTGTAAGCGTCGTGCGCATTTTACTTTCACTATGAAATTAGCGACAATTCGGCGTCAAGCAGTTGTTTGCTTTTAGTTAGTTTGAGTTTTCCCTCTTTCCCTCACTTTCCTTTGCTTAAATAGCTTATAAAAGCACCGTGTGCATTTTACTTTCACTTTTAAATTAGCGGCAATTCGGCATCAATTACAACAAAATACAACGTAGAACATAGAACTTTTATTACAGTTTTTTACAATCGCTATGACAATTTTTTCAATACTTCTAACAATTTTCCTAAACTCTCAACGCACCAACACACCTACAACACACAATTGACAAAACAATTAATTCCATGCTCAAAATCACACATTGCAAACTAAACTCCAACACTAATTTTCAAATTACAATAATACACTAACACAATACACTACATCTACCTAAACACTGCAAACAGGTCTCAAAATCAATTTTTGTTTTGTTGGGTTTAGTAAATGCATGTATTTTGTTTATTTTGCTGCAGAAAGGGGTGAAAGACAGAGACAGAATTGCTGCAGTAAAGGCTTTATTTGCAACAGGACATTAGAAAGACAAGAAAGAAAACAAGAATGCAGGAAAACAAAAACAAAAATATGCAATATAGCTGTCATTTATTATGTGAAAATATAAAATATACAAAACAAAAAAGCCACAGAAGAATAAAAAAAAAATTAATAAAAAAAAATTTGACCTTCTGCATTTGGCCACATGTTCTCATCCATATCACACCTGATATCTTCTCTGGCAAGGCTTCTTGGGAAGAATCTTTTGGTATGCCTTATCCTTCCTGGCATTGTTCAGCTGTGATGTCTTGGCATTCAGCATCCATTGCATCCTGGAGGGACATTTGACCCTATGGACAATGGTCAAAAACCTTCCATCTCCAGGCTCAGAAAAACTTCTCAATGGGGTTGAGGAAAGGGGAGTAAGGGGCAAGGAAAGGAGACATCATTCTTGAATGGGTGTCAGACCAGGCTCTGACTGCACTGGGAATGGTGGAATGCCACATTGTTCCATGTGATCACATACAGTATATTGGCAAGTGGTCTCCTTTCTCTGGCACCAGTCTTAGGTGCAGATCTTCTAAAATATCCAACCCGATCTCATGAAAGTGCGTATAAGTAGTACGCCAAATAAAAATGAAAACTCGTGGTATTGATGGGTAGGATTAGGGTTGTAGGGTAGATGCATATTATATGCACGTGAAAACTGCGTTTTATATGCACGCCAAACACGTTTGTATCATATATGCGCCAAAGTCCATTTTTCCGTATCAATACCATGAGTTTTCGTTTTTATTTGGCATACTATTTATACGCACTTTCATGTGACTGGGCTCAAAATATCACATTTAAGAAGGAGTGCACTTTTCCACACAAGATCGGCCCAAAGAGGTCATATCATATCATATATATATATATATATCATATGGCTATGCGACTGAAAGGACCTCAACACCTGAGTGTGTTTTCTAGATGGGAATCAGCTGTAATTTATATATCTGCATGACTTCAATCACCTGTTTCTCTTTAGCAACATAGAATAAAATACAGAGGACACATTTGTGTTTCAATTCACAATATGAACAGCTCTTCACTTTGACTTTAGCCTATAAGTTAGTTTTAGAACATGATGTTATCTGTTCTGACATACAGTGTGAAAGCATTTGAAAATTTGGCAGAAAAATTACATTGTTTTGGTCTTGGTTGAGCTTGTGTGTAAAAGAAGTTCAAGCATTTGAAATCTGTGTTAACTGTATACAATTTGGGTCAAAGCAACAAGAAATGTGTTAATTGTATAGCCTACACAGACGGATGTTGTGCTGACTGTGTTAAGAGTTTAGGAAAATTGTTAAAAGTATTGAAAAAATTGTCATATTGATTGTAAAAAACTGTAATACTGTTAATGTTCTGATCTCTATTGCCGTCACTATTATTGTTCATATTTGTACCCAAATACACAAACATCTTTGTGATGAACAGGCACTTGAGTGATGTGTCATAAAATCACACAGTATGCAAAATGTAGAAAATAAGATTCATAACAGCATCCTATTGTGTCAGAATGAACTGAAAAGCCTTTTGAGCAACTACACAGACAAACCATGTAGCTTATATGTTATTATAAAATAAAACATTGATGCATTTCATATGCAGAAGGCTGATCAGGTCATTCCTGTTCTGCAGTATGTTCTCATCATATACGCTGGAAAATCACAATTTAGAAATGCAAATCATATCAGTTTTCACTGAGCACAGTTTCTCAACGAAGTTAATATGGGGTGAATATTAAATCCTTCTTATCAAAATGTTTTAATGGCAACAACATTATTTTAATTTCATTTATGAAATTTATAGTTCCTCAATATCACTTTCCATCCTGTTTTCGTAAAATCCCTTCAGCAAATTACATTTCCTTGATGACATCACCCTACAGGAAGTGACATCATTTTGGAGGGAACTCAGCAGCACAAAAATCAGCGAGTGTTTGATTATCAGTGGATTCTGTGTGGATCTCTCACTCAGTGATTAACATCAGATCTTTGAATATCATTTCATCTCATTATTGTGTAAATATCCAGTATTTAGTTTGAAAAGGAGTTAAACGGGTTCTGAAGAACAGGAATGAGTCACAGTTTCCATTAGTCCAGACTTTACATTTTTATTTTGTTTTTGTTTACACATTCATGCAATGAACTAAATTAATCGAGGTCGGTAAGTGATTTAATCATTATTGTCTCATGTGAACATGTGAGTTTTAATTATGGTGCGCTGTTTACATAAACACCCACAAATGTATTATTCAAAAAGTCATTTTTTGTGGTAATTAACATTTGAACCGGAGCACAGTCAGGGAGGAAGCAGTGAATACAGCGATGCTGGTGTGACGGGCGTCTTCGGGGGTCAGAGGTCACTAACTGCGGCAGTTACCTCCGAGCTCCTTACACTTCTCACACAGATGCTGAGGATGTTCTTTACTCTCGTCAGGTACACACCAGACCGTCGGGTTTCTCCAGAGGACGCTAACAATCACAGGAAAGAGTTTAGCAGGATTATTTGCCATGATGCGTGATGTCCATCTTAAACATTCACAATACAGAAGAACATGTGGAGAACATTAAAGGAAAAAGAGAAGTCAGAAGCCTCAACGAGAGCTTCATCGAGTGATTTCCACCGGGCTCAGAACTTCATAACCTGCCAAACAAACAGTTAAGTAGCTTTATCTTGACATCTACCAGTCTCCAGTCCTCAGTGAAGAACTTGCTGGAGTTAATAACTAACAGATCTCTCCAGCTTTAACTGCTTCCAGTCAGTTTAGATGTTCTTTTGTACAGTTGCTTCAATAAAGTGAGCAGAAACGATCCAAACATTCACCCAGAGACCCTTCAGGTTCCTGAGCCATCAGCAGTGATGCGCTTGGGTTTATTTGGACGAGACAAAAACCATACCTCAGAAATCAGTGTCTTTGTCTTATTTACCAGGAAAAATATCTAAACATCTTTAAAGCAAGAAAGATTTACTTAAGAAGGAAAATTGCACAACTCATCAATTGTTTTTTTGGTAACACTTTACAATAAGGTTCATTAGTTAACTACATTAGTTAACATGAACTAATAATGAACTGCACTAATATAGCGTTTATTAATCTTTGTTAATGCTAATTTCAACATTTACTAATACATTATTAAAATCTTGTTAACATTAGGTAATGCACTGTGAACTAACATGAACTAAGAATGAACATCTGTATTTTTATTAACTAACGTTAGCGAAGATTAGTAAATACAGTAACAAATGTATTGCTCACGGTTAGTTCATGTTAGTTAATACATTAACTACTGTTTAACCAATGAACCTTATTGTAAAGTGTTACCGTTTTTTCTTGTTTTATGCAGAAACTTTTTGTTAGAATTACACTTTAAATAATTTGCCAGTGGGGTAAACAATAACTTCATTGTTAGATCTCATGTAATTTGGCTAAAGTATCTTGTTTAAGACAGGGTTATTATACTTAACTAAAAATAAAACCAAAAAGAATTTTGGTACTTTGAAATGGAATGAACACTGAAATAAAATAATCTTAAACTAATTAATAAAACTAAAGACACATAAAAACAAAATAAAAAGACAAGAACACAAAATTAGGCCTACATGAACAAAAATACTAAGAATGTAACTAAAATTAAAGTGAAAACAAAAATAAATACAAATAAATTTATAGTTCACTATAACTAAAAATTGTTAACTTTTTTTTTGTAAAATAAAACATTAAAAAAACATTTTTTAGATAGTTGCCAATGCAACATTTGTCATTTTTGTTTAGTTTAAATTGATGAATAAATAAACTAAACTAAAATAAAACTGATAGACAGAGACATATTTAATAAAAACTAAATTACTAAAATTGTATCTAAACTTAAAGTGAAAGCAAAAAAATTAAATCTAATTCGAATTATTTACAAAAACTACAGTTGTATATCAATGATTCCAAAATAAGAGTGTTTTTAAGGATGTTTAGATATTGTAAGTGGAAAGCAGATCTTTAACGTCGGGCTGTTTTCCAGCATCTCTTCACCTGTTTGTGAGGATAGACATAGATGTCGCATTTGATGCACTTCTGACCCATGTTCGCCCAAGAGTTTGCACTCGTCCACTTCTTCTTGCAATTGGGACACATGTATTCGCCAAAACACCTCTTCTTCCCCTGATACGACATCAGACCTTCTCCTTTAGGACGAGCCTGCTCAGAAAACCATCGTTAGATCAGCAGTAGATGAGAATCATTCAAACAGATGCAAGAATCAGACAAGTAAACACTAACATTCAAGAGATTGGGGTCAGCAAGATTTAATAATACTTTAATTTGGTAAAGATGCGTTCAATTGATTAAAAGTGACAGTAATAACATCTATAATGTTACAAAAGATTTCTGTTTCAAATAAATGCTGTTCTTTTGAACTTTCTATTCATCTGTGAATCCTGAAAAATAAAATGTATCACAGTTTCCACAAAAATATTGTGCAGCACAACTGTTGTCAACATTGATAATAATCAGAAATGTTTCTTGAGCAGAAGATCAGCATATTAGACTGATTTCTGAAGATCATGAAGACTGGAGTAATGATGCTGAAAATTCAGCTGCGCATCACAGAAATAAATTACAGTTTAATAGATATTCACGTAGAAAACAACTATTCCTAAATTGTTATAAAATATTTCACAATATCTTATCAGATGTGAGGTTTTTGGTTTGATGTTTAAATTAATGATGTTTTCTGGATTTGTCAATGATGTTGCACTGGTACGTTGTTACAGTTTTGTTGCATTAGAATGTTTAATGTAACGTCAAAGTAACACTCTGAACTGTTTAATGGGATTCAAAATGTAACATTGTCAGTGTTGCCACAGGAGGCGGATATCAGTGCAAACTGTCTTCTTCTCCAGTCATTTTTCTCTTTCAGGTTTCAGTTTACAGGTTTCTTAATCGAATGTAAGCTGCTCAGGATCACTGGGAATTCTGAAATCATTCATGGTGCATTTCTAATAGTTCCAGCCCCGGTCTTATCCAGAGCTCTGATTTGCCTCTCGTTGTTGGATGGGTTCAGGGGCTTGTACCATGATGGTGGCTGATCAAACTCAGGGTTACAGGATTAGTTTTGAGTTGACAAAACCAAACCAGTCCAGTCCAGGGGCCTGTACCATGAAGCTGGTTTAGCTGGCTAGCCAGGTAAGTTTCAGTTTAGTTTGCACCAATCCTGGGTTTTAGGTACCATGAAAGTGGCTTGGCTTTTAGCTGCGTTCATTGCCATAGTAACTTACACTGCACAGCTAACCTGCTCCGGGGCAGGTTATGTTCTGGGTTAGAGAACTCAAACTGAAATTGGACCAATCAGATGTGAGCAAAGTGACACATGTCTGACACAAAAAAAGTCACTCCCCCAGTCTTTCTTCATACTAATTAAAGCTCACTATGAAGTACCTTAAAAAAAAAATATATATATATATATATATATATATATATATATATATATATATATACACACACACACAACAAAATTGTCTGGCGTTAATGATAATTACAATTTACATATGATTTATTTAATTATAATATGATTTATATTATTATTACTCCATAACACACAAGCACTTTTAATTGAACAATTATTATAAAGCATTTATTTTAAATGAATATTAATATAAACAGATCATATGTAATATAAATAAGTGGTAGAATAAATAGATAACACTTTAAAAATGGCTACATGTGACCTTACGTGTTAGAGTCTCTATCGCTATATATTATCTATATAACTATATAAACTAACTTCACAAGTTTCACTTGTGACTGCACTGATAGAGCAAGATCATTTCCTTTATTTGTCCTCTTTCATGGACAAGTACTTCAGTGCAAATGTGTTTAAATTCCTCATATTCTTTAATATCTTAACCTTTAACAAAAGAGTTTTGAATCTCGCTGGCTCTCTCGCGAGAAGTGAATCACACTTGCTCTGTGTTGTAATTGGCTGTCCGCTGCTGATGTCACACATTCATGTGCACGCGCTCCATTAACTCAGGATCAAGCCTGAGTTGACAGAGAAAGTTGATGATCAGCTTCATGGTACCAACAAAGCCAGATTGGAGTGGTTTGGTTTTGTCAACTCAAAACTTATCCTATAACTCTGAATTTGTTCATCTACCATCATGGTACAGGCCCCAGCTTTGTTGGTACCATGAAGCTGATCATCAACTTTCTCTGTCAACTCAGGCTTGATCCTGAGTTAATGGAGCGCATGCACATGGAAGTGTGACATCAGTAATGAGCAGCCAATCACATGCCTTAAAACTGTGATTCACTTCTTGTGAGAGAGTGCAGGAAGATTAAAAGATTGAACAATATGAAGAATTTAAACACATTTACACAGCACGATCGTGAAACGATCTATCCATGACAGAGGAAAACAAAGAAAACATCTTACCATATAAGTGCTAGTAAAAGTTGTAAAGTTAGTTTATAGAGTTGATCATATTTATAGGTATAAAAACACTTAAAAATTTAAGCTCATAGTCATGCTTAAAGCTATTGATTCTAAAACTTATTTATATTGCATATTATCTATATGTTTACATTGATTTTAAATAAAAGCTTAATAATTACTATTAAACTAAGCTGGCTTGTGTAATGAATTAAGGGTATAATAATTATATAAATAATATAAAATAATTATACAAATTAATAATCTCTAAAAATCAATTGATTTTATCTTTAAAAATGTTTTATTATGTAGCATCCTTTAATTTGGAGTAAGAAAAACTGGAGTGGCATTATTACGTCAGAGATGTGTCACTTTGCTTGAAGCTGATAAACCAGAAAACCCAGATTGGCGCAAACTAAACTGAAACTTACCTGTCTAGCCAGCTAAACCGGCTTCATGGTACAGGCCCCAGGCCTTTGTGGTTATGATTATGATTATTGGCATTGCTTTGCTTTAATCAGACACATCTGATCCTCTCACGTCACTCAGAAAGTACCTGCTGCTTTACTAAGCCTTCACAACAACACCTGAGAAACACCTTCTCTAAAACAACCAATCAAAATTCACCAGACAATCGGTTTAATTGTGAACAGGTGATTGTGAAATTTACTATATGTGACTCTGGAGCACAAAAGCAGTCATGAGTAGCACAGGTAGGCTATATTTGAAGCAATAGCCAAAAATGCATTGTATGGGTCAAAATGATTGATTTTTCTTTTATGTCAAAAATCATTAGTATATTAAGTAAAGATCATATTCCGTGAAGATATTTTGTAAATTTCTTACTGTAAATATATCAAAACCTCATTTTTGATTAGTAATATGCATTGCTAAGAACTTCATTTGGACAACTTTAAAGGAGATTTTCTCAATATTTTGAATTTTTTTGCACCCTCAGATTCCAGATTTTCAAATAGTTGTATCTCAGCCAAGTATTGTACTATCCTAGCAAACCATACATCAATGGAAAGATTATGTGTTCAGCTTTCAGATGTATAGATCTCAATTTTGAAAAATTAACCTTTATGACTGGTTTTGTGGTCCAAGGTCATATATATGAAAGCAGTGCAGTGCAATTTGAGTTTACTCGCTTCATTCGCGCGTCAAATTCACTTCGCAACAGACGCGATTTTGCGTCAAGGAGGGGCTTCTGCCAGGCGGCTCCAGTCTCATTAACTGGTCCAATCACAAATAACTATTTTTTTTACTATACTATTGTGTGTATTTGCAATAGGATATAATTAAAATGAATGTACAAATGTTTGCCATAAGTAGCCTATTCGAGTCTTAACGTAGAAATAATATTTTTATGTAACAAATAGGCTATAAATTATGATTTACTATGTTGTGCGCAAAGTTACACACCAAACAAGATCCTTTTTATTCCTGTTTCTATAATAGTACAAAGATGTATCGTACAGCTCTGGGTATCCACATACAGCGACGATGATTTTGTCCTCCATTGTTATTTCTGCCTCCCTCGCTACGTAGTAATCACGTCACTACTACAGCAAGCTCCTGACTGGTCAACTCGGCGCGAATTTTCGCCAAAGTTCAGATTTTTCAATTGCGCGTCGAACGCCCGAAACGCTCAATTCGCGGCGCGTAACAGAGGCTTAATGGTGCGTTCACACCAGACGCGAATGAAGCGTAAGCGCGAGTTATTTACATAAGTCAATGCAAAAACGCGAATAGACATCCTGCGGCGCGATTCGCAGGAATGATGCACCATTAATATAATTCAAACGGATGAGTTATAAAAAAAAATTCACCCCCCTAGCAGTTGTCAAGAAGGGCAAAATTGGCTATATAGACCAAAACCACTTTCTGTACCAGGATGTAAACATATTTTAACATGGAGAGTCTAGCGGCCAGTCGATGAATTGCAGTTTTAAGTCACTTCCGTGTTGGTTTCAGAGAGAGAGCTGGAGTTTTTTATTTTTTTTTATTACAGATTTTAAACAAGGGCAATAACATTTAATTCAAATCAAAGAGGGAGCGGGAGGTTGCCGCTTGGTTCACACACAACCCGTAAAGATCCCGTAAAGACACGTGACATTTCATGTGATGTGTGATGTGTATAATACACTGCGCACTATTTCAGTAAACTCAACTGGCGAACGATTTCAGCTTCAGCGCGGATATTGAGCTCCCTGATCGCTGCTTCATTCCATTTTACACATTTTTCGTTGTGTGAACGTTGATCTGCCGGTAAAACAGTCGCACGATAAAGTGCGTCATCATTACGACACACCCTTTACTCCATTGATCCGGCTTTTGTTCACACAGCGCTCGTTCCAAGTGGATCCCCTTAAAGTTTGATGCTGACTGTTATTGTATTTGGTTTTATACTATGCTGTTACCTCTATGAGTTCTTGTATTATATGTTTAATAAATAAAAAAAAACACAGCGCTCGTTCCGGGACTGACCCCGGCAAAGTTATAGGTCCCCAACCCGGGTTCAATCCCGGGACGTGTTTGCGTTCACACAGAAGGCACTCTAGCAATTTTACGGCAATTTTTCGGCACCAACGTGCAGTGTGAAAGGGGTTTATGACATTCACGTTACATGATTTGACTGATTTTTACGTAGAGAGCGTGACAGCGCACCGCATTAAAAGAAATGATCATTCATGTTTTCATAACCGCTTGCCAAACTCGAAAACGAAACTAAAATTAAAACATCTTTGAGAGCAAGGGGGCCCCCTGGTGTTTCGGGGGCCCCACGCAGCTTGCGTATTCTGCATATATGGAGGAAGAGTCTTTAGAGTTCTCAAACTCCAGGCAAACGAGTTAAGACAGCAGCATAATATAAAGCCAGCCAAAGATGAAAGGTTTTATATAGAGTCCTATAATAAAGCATAGAGCCGAGCGTTAGCATGCTACCTACAAACAAACCAATCAAATAAAACATGAGAGCCAGAATACAGTTTACACAGAGAAATAACCGTGACAACATTAGATAGACATAGACACAGAAAACACTGACTTGACCAAAGTTTCTCAATCAGGACTCAGCAGCTGTTCCTCGACAGGTGTTCTTGTCTGTTCTTGTGGACTTGTGAAACGTCATCAGTCATTCTGATTCATATATGTTCTTGTTCCGCCCCTATTATCAAGGACACGTCAACAGACGTGAACTATCTATATGCAAGCTTATTTCCACCACTCAGTGAAAAGTAGTAATTGCAACTTTTTTCCTCACGATTATGACCAAGAAAAAAGTCAAAATATAAACTTGGAATTCTGATAAGAAAAGCCAAAAGTCAGACATACTGTACATTTTTTATATCGTGGCATAAACAAAAAAATCAGAATTGCAAGACATAAACAAGAGACTTCTCAGAAAAAAAGCCAAAATTGCAAGATATAAACTCAGAATTCTGATTAAAAAAAAAGTCAGAATAAACAAAGTACTGTTACTAAAGACTTTCTGTAAGACAGCAGTTGACAGAACCTAAAATTCAAGATGCATCAAATCGCTTTTTTACAGTAGAGATCATGGGTTGATTCTCTGTGTCCCTCGGGGCCGCTGAGGGCCCCTGTAACCCCCCCTCTGTATGATGAATACTTTGGAGGAGCTGTCATCGTCATCATCATCGAGTCCAGCTGCAGGACTTTGGTGGAGACACGACCAAATATTAGCAGTAATGTGAGTCAAACACACACACACACACACACACACACACACACACACACACACACACACACACACACACACACACACACACACACACACACACACACACACACACACACACACACACACACACACACACACACACACACACACACACACACACACACACACACACACACACACACACACACCCTTCAGAGACTCAAAGCCTGTTTTCATTCACTGGACTCAGATTAAAGGATAGTTTACAGCGTGTAAACCGGACAGATTGATGTGTTGAATCATAACAGAAGGTCACCAAACATTCACTGAGAGTACGAGTGTCTGAGGAACTGATTGTTTCAGGATTTTAGTATCAATGAGATATATTTAAAATATTTTAAATTAGGTTTTACGTTTAGATTTCATGTCATTTTATAAGTGTTTTTTTTATGTCCATATAGTTTTTTAAATTAACATTATTTTTATTATTTAATTTACTTATTTTTATATGCATTTATATTGTTATATTTACTTCTTTATATTCTTTTATTAATTACATTCGTTTTTATGAGAAATAAGATGAGAAATGATGCAACTATGTAAAAATAAAATATATAAATTTTTAATATTTTATTTCAGTTTTATTTTGTTTCAGTAAACAAAAATGCATTTTATGGTTTTAATTGTAATTTTAGTAGACAATAATAACCCTGCTCAACACCGTTCCAATCATAAAGGTTTATATCACATGACCTGTGCATGTATCTGTCTAATATGACGATCTTCTACCAAGTGACAGATGATTTAGCACCTAAATCCCATTGAGTTTAATTGAATGCACTGCCTTTGACATCAACAACAAATCAAACAACACTATCGATTAAACAACATTAAAACGAACATTTAAAAAACAAATGGAATAAAAAAAAAATTGAACTATTTAAAAAGTACATTAAATTTAGCATTACAACTACTTAACATGTACAAGACATACACACACAGATTATGATTACAGTATGCAACCCATTGCCTAGTTATCCATAAACAAATAAATAAATAAATGACTTTTACAATACACTGAATAAGTTTACACTTGATCCTAGATATGTTCACTGGAACTCCTGTCGAGATAGATAGATAGATAGATAGATAGATAGATAGATAGATAGATAGATAGATAGATAGATAGATAGATAGATAGATAGATAGATAGATGAGGCTGTGGTGACGTCATCATCACCTCCGCGCGCTCGTGAATGAAGCTGCTGATGATGCTGGAGTTGAGGTGTGAGTCCAGATCCTGCTTCGGTTTGTTGCTGTAGTTCTCTTCAGACTCCTGCAGCGACAGATAAACCCAGTTCAAAAGTTGCGCGGGCTGATAAACCGCGTCCAAACTCATCTTCCTTATGGACCAGTCCAGCTCAGAATAAAAAGTTGGTGTTTGTCGATGTGTGGGACTGTTATCGGCTCATTGTTGCTCAGTGATAAGACGGGACAGCTCGTGCAGCTCTGAGTCTGAGGAGGACAGTTAAAGCGTATATTATTCACCGCACTTTACCAGCCCTGCTGTGCTCAAGGGTTGGCTAATGTATATTCATAAGCTGTGGCGTCGCCATTGGAAGGTTACCAAGAAACGTCATCATAATATAATTAATATTCAAAAACACGCACTTCCCCATTTCGAGGATTCCGATGCGCGTCAGCACTAATTAATATTCATGAGATATCATTAAAAAAAAAAAAAAAACTTAATTCGTGATTTATTAAAATGTACAATTTGGTAACAATTTTACTTTTCTAGGCTACTTGTTTAACGCAAAACATCCTACCTACAGTAAATAACATGCATAATAACATATTTTAACACAAATTTAATATACATTTAAAACGAACAGGGGGGGGGGGGGGGGGGTCTTTGTTGTTGTTTTTTTATCATATAAATCAGAAACACGAACCAGTTTTTGTACTCATTAAAACCTATTGCAATAAAGTTCTCCAAAAGCTATACATATACTAGGCTATAATACATCCAGATGTCTTGGCATCCGTGGGCTACCATGGTAATATATGCATTGTAATAATCATAATATATTGCTTTGCATTACATTATTGTATTGTATATCAGTCACAAATTGACTATATTTTATTAGTGTGCAACTGCGACTGTTTTTCTAAATTTTTGATAACTGCTTTGTATTCTGTTTTTCAAAGTTTAATAACCTTCATGTTTATTTTCATCACCTTTTGAATCCCAGTGTTTTATTGTTGTGTCAGACTTATGGAACTCATTTTGTGACTTAATTCGATTAAATCAGTTTAAATCAAAATCCAACCCTGACTCAGTGTGATCAGGTGCAGCTTCTGCCCTCTGGTGTTCGTGTCAGTCTATTACAGGCCGTTTAAAGCAAAGCAGTTTAACTTTGTGAAATGTGACACTCCTTTTGTCTCTCTCTCTCTCTCTCTCTCTCTCTCTGTGTGTGTGTGTGTGTGTGTGTGTGTGTGTGTGTGTGGGTGGGTGGGTGGGGGTGTCTTTTGGTGTGTTTCCCTAAACAGCTTGTTACATATTAACAGAAATATTATTTCATATTGTAAGAATTCTAAAATGAAATCTGTGGTTTATTATGGTTTTTGTGATGTTTTGTAAAGCTCAGGGCAAGCCTTGGAAATTCTTAGAAATGGTGTTTCCCTCCCTGATCTGGAAGTGGATGATGTGCAGCTGTCAGGATGCACCTGACGTAAACTTGACCGGTTTTTCCACTGCTGTTCACACACGCTTCTGAAGAAAACTCAAGCCAAGCCCATAAGACTCTTTTATTTCTATACATGTTTGTTTGTCTGAGTGAGTGAGAGGCCGGGACAGACGTGAGTCACATGACATAGGTGGAAGAGAAGAGGAACGTTTTCATGCAAATGGTTGTTTGTTTATGCTGGACAACCGCCACCTTCTTTTAAATGCAATGTCATGGTCAGAATTAGTCACGTGAAGATTCTTTTCTCTGTTGTTTTATATGATACAGATCTACCACACAAACCAGTTTTTGCACTCATTAAAACCAAATGTTATAAAGTTCTCCATGAGGCACACAAATATTAGCCTTTGATACGTTCAGATGTTTCCCTGCTGAAAAAAAAAAACAATAGAACCCTGCCCAAAACACAATAGAAAATGTAATGGTTTTAATGGGACTTGTATTGGTTTTAATGGAAACTATAATGGTGTCTACTGGTATGTGATGGATTCTATTGGCGGGATGTTAAATCCTATTGGAAAAATGCCCAAAACACACTACAAAAAGGAATTTTGTAATGGTTTTACTGGAAAAAGCTAATGGTTTACAGTGGTATTTTAATGGAAACCATTGGAATTTCTGTGATGGTTTCTATTGGGCTTCTATTGTTTGTTTTTTTAGCAGGGTTGCCATCCTTACAAAAACTGGATTTTTTTTTTTCTTTCCAGATTGAAAGAGTTGTCACTATTTGGAAAGTTGATACAAGGGCATATAGCCAACTAACAGGAAACGTTCTCAGAACGTTCTGGCAACGTTCTCTTAAAGTTATGAAGAAACATTCCTGCATTAACGTTAATAGTACGTTTGTTTAAAGTTATCTGGGCTGTAACAATGTTCTCAAAAAGTGAGCACTGAAACATAATTTATACACCAATCATTGAACTTTTTGGTTAGGAGTTCGTCTAATGTTACTAAATGTTTCAGAACGTTCAGAGAACATTCAAAAGTAACATCCGTGATGTTTACTTTTACCAAAGAAAAGAAAAACATTTACAAAAATTGGACGTTTTTAACTGAGAACGTAAGCAAAACATACTTAGAACATATTTTTGTTAGCTGTGAAATATGACTTTTACAGACAAACATTTGGTTTACTTATTAGTTATTAAAATGAAAAAGTAGTCATACTAGTAAATAAGTAGCAAAATGAAAATATATTTAAGGAACTATGTTTAAAACGCCCTGGTAACAATCCACAATAGCTTAGAATCATTCAAGCAATCTTTCTTTTTCCTAAAAACAAGTAACTACTAAAGAAATCCTGCAGGACAGGGATGTGTTTTCATTTGGATCGGGTCACACCCACCGTGACACACCACCGCCCTCCACTTCCTCATTTTCAGTCCATACTTGCGACCTCCAATCATCACATCACAGTAAGTTTTTCATTTACAATCTTTCTTACTGCGTTAAAACGGCAATACATCGAGCGTTTCGCGCGTTTGTGGTGTTTTCAGCGTGACGCGCTTGATACAATGTAACACGATGTTAGTTTTTGCGCGTGATTCCGTGTTCAGCACGTTCTTTAGATGTTTGTTACCCAAAACAATGTCGAATGTTCTAAATGTTTGCGGATTGAAATGCGTGTTTTCAGATGGCTTGGGTGTGTGTTGTGTAATCCGAAATATTCGGCTGCCATTTTTTTTGGCTGTAGGCAGAGAGAGCGATGCGGATTTGTCGAAGCTTCACACAGTGTGTACTAGGCTGTAGTATGTAACGTTAGTATGCGACTGTTACACTGTGAGTGTTTCAGTACATGTTTAGACATGAGATGTGCCGCGTTTCTCCCATAAAGCAGTGAGGTGAAGATGATTTCTGGTCATGTAAAGCAGGATGTCAGGCGTGTGTGTGACTGTAGGTCTGAGGTTTAACTGCTCATCTCTGGTTTAACAAGCACGCAGAATTAAACCACTGCTCACTAGCAGCATGCAGTCACGCTAGAAAGTTAGTGAACTCTTAAAGGGATACTTACCCAAAAAATTTGACTTCTGTTATTTACTAACCCTCAAGTTGATTCAAAATGTTGACTTCCATACTGACTAGTATTTATCAGTCAGACTTGGTTAACTCGGAGTTAAACTAAATATACAGATTTATTCTGTAAGTAGAGCCATATTAAATAATACACAATTGTACAAAGTGGGTTTCTGTGGTCTTGGAAAATCTGGAAATATCAGTGAGGTTTGATAGTGTGTTCTGGAAAAGTCCTACGGTTAATATGTAGCCTATTTTCTAGCTAAATGATTTGTAAATGAGATGTGACATTTTTAAAATTGCAAATGGAAAAGTTATGGCACTTTATATCTAAATATCTTTGTTGGAAAAAGTTTGTGCACCATTTATTTAAAGATTCTAATAGAGGGTGTTTTAACCCTGACATATGAAATAATAGTGTTTTTTTTTTTTAACAGTTAGGACCTATTAAACCTTTAGACTAGATAAATAAATAAAAATGCTTGCATATGTGTTTTAGCTTATTTGTATCAAGTGTCATATTTGATCCATCAGGTTTTTATGGCTCATATAGTCTGATACAGTGAGAATATGGAGGAAAAACAGCTCAAACTGAGCAAATATATGCATTTTGGTGCAGATGCTGATATTTATATGACCAAAATTCTGTTTCCTGTAATGTAAATTAATGAGATCATTATAACAATATAGCAAATACTTACATAAAATGATGTAAATATCAGTCATCACTCTTTATCTCCAATAATATGATGAGATTTATATGATCAAAACATATAATGCAATGCAATACAGCGATGATTGAGAGCCTGAAGATCATGTGTGATTCTCACTGATTTTATTAATTTGGATATCTAATTTATACATAGTTTAAACATCTGGGTATTTAAGTAAAGCTAAAAAGCTTTAGATCAGTAAGTGTTTATATGCTACTGTAAATGAAAATTTGTTCCAAAGTTCAAATTTATTTCAATCTTCTGTTAACCTATGACCTATATAAGCAGAACACGCCTGATAAACCTGCTGCCGACACGCACGCATATATGTATTGTTTGGTCAGTGGTATGTACACATTGGGTGTTGGATTGCAATGTTGAAATATTCACTCCTCAAAGGCTTAAAGATTCCTTATCATGGTAATACAGACGGGGCCGGCCCGAATGTTTGAGGGGCCCTAAGCAAGATTATAAAAATGGGACTTCGCACTATAAAAACTGTCTTAAAGAGAAATTAATAAGACCTTTGCAAGGAAAAGAGCACTATATATATATATATATATATATATATATACACCACTATGTGTAAAAGTTAAAACAGTGTAAAACTATAAAACAAAAATGCAAAACACTGTACAGCAATGAGGGATAAAAATGAACAACTATAAATATATCTGAATAGGTTATTACAATGTACCTCATTACTGTAAAAATTGTCATAAAATAAATAAATACATTTATTTTAAAAATCATTGTACTTGTTTAAAAAAAATATATGTTGTATATTATGTAGTATGTAACATTATATTTTCATATAATTAAAAATATTATGGCAGAAATATGTGCAAAATTTACAGCAGTTTTTTGTAAACAAACAAAAAATGTGCAATTGCTGCAAATCAGGTACAAAAATGAGGGATGAGAATTAAGATTTGAAAATCTTAATATGGTATTGAGAGAGAGCAAGAGAAAGCAGATTTTTGTCTAATTAATTGTGTTTATTGTGTTCATTTTACTTTCCTACATTATTCATGATAGACCATTAAATGTTTTAGAAGGAAAAACACTCTTACAAGTTGACTTTTGCAAAAAACAGAACATTTATGTTAAGCAAAGTGAATGATAAACAAAGACAATGATGTGAGACGGGTAGAATGACATCTGAACTTCTGGCTGCAGAGTTTGTTGTGCAGATGCAAATAGTAATTAAGATAAAGTGAATGTCATAAAATGACTGAAATACAGCAGGATGCTGCACGACCACCATTTGAAGTTTTGCCAGGTGTCATATATTGTCCTCTGATGATGTTTTATCAACATTATTTATCACATTTGATTTGCTGATGATGATTGATTTGTTCGTTATAATAACAGTGATTTTGCATGCGACCTACAGTATGTCATAAGGGTCAATTTTTTGAAATTGAGATTTATACGTCATCTGAAAGATTAATAAAATAAAAGATAAATCAGCTTTCCACTGATGTATGGTTTGTTAGGATCGGACAATATTTTGCTGGGATACAACTATTTGAAAATCTGGAATCTGAGGGAGCAGAAAAATCAAGATATTGATAAAATCACCTTTAAAGTTGTCTAAATGAAGTTCTTAGCAATGCATATTACTAATCAAAAATGAAGTTTTAATATATTTACGGTAGGAAATTTACAAAATATCTTCATGGAACATGATCTTTACTTAATATCCTAATGATTTTTGGCATAAAAGAAAAATCAATAATTTTGACCCATACATTGGCTATTGCTACAAATATACCTGTGCTGCTTATGACTGCTTTTGTGCTCCAGGGTCACATATAATCTTGTAAATGTCCTGATGTGTGCAGGTGTCAGAGATGAGTTACCCCGGATACCCCCCTGCAGGTGGAAGTTACCCCGCCGGCCCGTATCAGCAGGCCCCAGGCGGATATCCACCCCAACCGGGAGCCTATCCTCCCCAGGGCGGATACTACCCCCCTCAGCCCGGAGCGTTTCCCCCCGGAGCAGGATACCCTCCCCAGGCCGGTGGATACCCTCCTCAGGCCGGCGGTTACCCAGCTGCCCCGGGAGGAGGCTTCCCGCCCCAGGCAGGAGGTTACCCCGCCGCCCAGCCCGGGACCTACCCCAACATGCCCCCTGCAGGTCAGTGCGGTTAGTCTGAGCTCTGCACGCAGGAGCATCATGGGACTGTTGTTGGTCGCAGTGTGTGTTCCTGCTGCTGGATGCTCTGGTGTTATTAATGGGCTTCACAACTGACCACAGCTTCTGAAAAACTGAGCACTAATCAGATGTATTGGCAATTAAATATAAGTCATAATGTGAGTTCTAATGTCAGTTTGCATGGTTGTAAAAAATAAGACTGGAGGGAAAATCTTTGTCTATGCATTCAATTTGCAATGCATCAGTTCCTGTCTATGATGCATCATTTAAAAAAAAAATAAAAATATATATATATATATATATAATATATTTGTATTTTTAATGTGTATATATATATATATATATATATATATATATATAAAATATGTGTGTGTGTGTGTGTATACGTGTATACATATAATTTTTTAGGTATATTAATAGGAGCACATTTCACTTCTCACTAATTTGACAATGAATCTGTTCGCATGCTGAAAAAAATAAACAGTTATTTCTGTTACATTGTCATTAAAATGTAATGTTCTGTAGAATGTACTTTTCAAAGTAAAAACAATAACAACAACAATAATAATACAGTTTATTTGACATTTTCACGTATTTTTCTTACGTGTTTTAATTAAAACAGTTGTGGATCACTTTCTAAAAAATAAAAAAAAAATTATTCTTAATTAAAAAAAAATTGTATTAAGTTTTATTCATTCTTTTTTAAATACATTTTATTTAAAATTTCATTCATTTATTTGATTTCTGCCCTTTTTGATAACACTATTTGTATTAAATCATAATACACAGAATCCATAAAAATTAAAACAGACCACTCAGAATTTCTTTTAAAAAATAAACCACATTTCATAAAGATAATCTTAAAATTGTTAAAGTTTTAATTTGATTGCTTAGGCATCCTTTTTGATTGTTAAAATTGAATCAAAACATGAAAACAGAATAAGTAAAACAGAAAGCTAAGAATTTTTATTAAACGGATTTCATATGGCCTTAAAAGTGTTTATTTTCAAATGCATCTGTTTCTGTTTTTTTATGCATCATGTGTAAAAACATGATATAGTTGCATAGTTCTTTGCGTTGTTTGTTGTGCTTTGATGGGCTTTGTGTCTGTATTGTTAAAAGAGTTATTTGTGTTGTTAGCAGGTGGATGGGGCGGCCAGCCCGGCTTTGGAGCTGTAAGAATCCCTTTATTTCTGCCTCTTTAATGTGCATAATCAGTTGTGTGATGTATTTTTAAATGCACTACAGAATTAAATCGATTAAGCTCTACTACTGAAGTCTGCATCATGTGACCCGTCTTATAATGTCCTGTGATCTGTGCAGCCGGGTGGAGGAATGCCTCAGGGTTACCCCGGGGGCCCAGCGCCGGGACAGCAGCCCATGCCAGCGTACCCTGGTGCCCCAAACCCGTCTATGCCCGGGTACGGAGGGGGCGTCCCGACCGGACCGACACCACCGGCCGGTCCTGCTATCAATGTGAGAGACTGTCAGCTTCATCAGCCACTAGGAGCTTTTGTTTGGTTTAGATGATCATGGTCACCAACCTGAAATTACAATATTTCATCATCTATAATTGCTGTTATGTGTATAGTCAATGAAACCGTATCCAGTAATCCAAGAACAAACTGGGCAGGTAGAATAAGAGAGACACAAAAGAAAACAGGAAATAACAACACTTGACCTCACTGATTTGATAACTTCCTATTGAAACAGGAAACTGGACATGCTGAATGTCTTATTTTCACAATAAAACCGTTTTCTGTAGTTTGAAGCAAGTGTGAAATAGCTTTCACAATCCATTTACTTCACCTATATACACGTGCACAAACACACACATGTGTGTGTGTGTGTGTGTGTGTGTGTCCGCACGCACGCATGTATTTATATCCATCCATCCAATTTTATGTATAGATATATTGGATATATTTTACTAATTATATATAATATTTCTTTTTAGGAAATTACCTTTTTCTGATTAATGTATTAAAACAATTCAAGCAGTTAACACATCTAAATGTGACTTTTATTATAATGGGCTTATGTGGTGATTGTTTTTAGTTTATTTAAATTAAAAGTTATAATATTTTTAAGTTCTGTAGCAGTTCAGGCCTGTTTAAAATGATGCCACAACTTTACTGTAATGTTAAATGGATTTCCCCAGAAATTGATCAATAAAAAAAAAAATGCATCAGTATCAGTACTTAGAAAAAGATGCCATTAAACACATTGAAATTAATCAGATAATCATGATTAATTATGAAGTTAATTTTTAAATGCATTTTATTTATTTATTTACGATTTATAAAATGTATAATAAAAATAGAAATATTAAAAATTGTAATATGTGAGTGATTGGAAGTGTTTGTTGTGTTGTTTATGTTTAGAAGGGTTACCGCGGTACCATCAAGGATTTTCCTGGCGCCGATCCGCTCAGAGACGTCGAGGTGTTGCGGAAAGCCATGAAGGGCTTCGGTGAGAAGAAATAATTTCGATTTATGTCAAGCACAAAAAATGTTTTGTATACTGTACGTTCACATGTCTTAATATACAGAGAGCTGAATGTGTTTTGCTCGCAGGAACCGATGAAAACGCCATTATTGAGCTTCTCGGCAGTCGATCCATCAAGCAGCGCGTGCCGTTGAAGGCGGCGTATAAAACCACTTACGGCAAGGTGAACATATGAGGAATGAAGCATCAAATACCTGATAATGTGAAAGACTGTGTTGTGGTTTCTTGCGTATAACTTTGCGTTTAAAACGCTTTGCAGGATCTGATGGGCGACCTGAAGTCAGAGCTGACTGGAAACTTTGAGAATCTGGTTCTGGCCATGCTGAAGTCTCCTACGCAGTTCGATGCCTCTGAACTCAGGGAGGCCATATCGGTGAGATTTAGATACTGGATATATTGGTCAACTATTTAAACATCTCTTTTCCAAATCCTAGCGAGCTGCCTTGCCATCTACATAGGCGGTATCCTAACTGAAATACAACCTCAAAAGTGACCAATCGTACAGTCAATGCTGATAAAAGCTGAGTGCTTTATCCCAGTGCAGCATGCAGGGAAAGGTACCAATATACAAGCCAAGTGTGCTTTCGTTTAATCTCATGTGCTGCTGCACTCATTAATGAAACACAGACACATAATTACAGAGTCGAGAGCAGAAATACTGCCAGACTGGAATGAATGACGCGCGCCGAGTCTGTGATTATCATCCCACACTGGGAAAATATGCTGAAAATATGAAAGCGACTGAAAACTAAATATATCTGGAAGCTTGTTTCTGCCATGGGATAAACAAATAATAAAGGTAATTGTGACTTTTTATCTCACAATTCTGACGTTCCTCGAGAATTCTCAGTTTCTTAACAAGACTTGCATCTCGGAATTCTGGTAAAAAAAGGTAATTGCAACTTTTTATCTCACAATTCTTACTTTTTTCCTCAGAATTATGTGATATAAACTTGCAATTCTGATAAGAAAAATGAGAAATGTGAGATGTAAACTCTAAATTCTGAGGAAAAAAAGACCGAATTGTGAGATTAAAAGACGCAATTCTTTTTTATTTTTTAATTCCATGGTGAATAAAAATCTCAAACATTTTGAGATTATATCTTGCAATTCTGTGTTTATATTTGGTTCGTTCATTATATTTAGTAAGAAAAAAACAGAATTGTGAGATAAAAGGTCTATTTATTAGTTTTGGGCTGAAACAGCTTTCTTAAATATCAGGCTGTGAATATGAGGATGCTTAATAGTTTTTAGTGAAGAAAAAAAAAAAAAAAAAAAGGATATTAATTTTTAAATCATGTATCTTGATTCTGAATAAAAACCCAGCTCTGGTTATCAGAAAATACGTTATTATCCATAAAATACACTTGTCTCTAAGTCACAGCTGCTCAAAATTGCATTGTTGAGAGCAAAAAACACATATTAAGTAGTATTGTTTTAGGCTAAAAGTCACATTTCATTATTAGATTCAGAAATAATGTAAAATAGCAGTAAATGATATATAAATGTTTTTAAAACCAAACATAAATATACCTTAGTTTCTCTCACTCTACAACAAATCATTCAAATTGAACAGTTTTCAGAAACATAAATTGTAGTCATTATAAAGAACAATTATTATTAACCGCAAGTCTAAACAAATGTATGTAACATGAAACTGAAACTATTAGAGTGTGTGAAATATATAAACAGGCTCTCATACGTCTCTCATTCAGCACCGGTCCAAATGTTTTGTGTGCTTGATGTTAATTGCATTATAAAAGTTGCTTTGGATTTTAAGTCACAGGACATTTCAGATGATTAAAAACTGAGATTTGCATTTGCATCTGTTTTCAGGGTGCAGGAACCGACGAGGCCTGTCTCATAGAGATTCTGTCCTCTCGTGGCAATGCTGAGATTCAGGAGATCACTAAGATCTATAAAGCAGGTGAGTCTGTGTTCACAAACCTACTGGAGATCTCAGATCACGTGTTTAGTTAGTAGAGGTGTATGAGAAACCGCTTCAGATGAGTGTTTGTTGTTTAGAATACGGGAAATCTCTGGAGGACGCCATCAGCAGCGACACGTCTGGACACTTCCGCCGTCTGCTCGTCTCTCTATCTCAGGTACAGACTCTCAGCGGCCCGTACACTCAGCTTTGGCTCTTTCATTACATCTTGCATATTACTCTTGTTGGGAATTTGATGTATTGAGGATCATTAATCGCAGAGCTTTTAGCCATATCTTTAAAAATATGAACGATAACAAGAAAAATTCTATACAAAAATAGTACAGTCAAATCAAACTCGCAGCCATTTTTGGATGACAGGTGTTTTTTGTGTCTTAAAATGTAATAATTTAGTTTAATGTAACTTAAAGCAGAAATAAAAAGTAGCGATGGAAGTGTAGGTGATTTTATAAAACATATTTGACATTTCCTATTATTACAATATTTTAAGTAATACTTTGAGCTAGTATTATTTCTTATAGTATAGTAATGCATACGCAACACTAAATCAAATTTAATAGCTTTTAATTTAATAGTAATTGCTTTTATTTTTATATAGTCAGTTTTCATTTTAATTTTAGTTTATAACATTAATTTCTATTTATTTTAAATTTTCAGTTTTTATTTTATTTTAAGTTTTAGATTTTCACCTAATATTTAGATTTGATTTGATTTCCTTTACCATATAATTTATTTACTAAAATATATATTATTTTTTAAATAAAAAGGACAAAGAAGAAAATATGTAAGAATCACAATACTGCTGCAGACCAACACAAAATATCCATTTCCCTTTGAAACTAGAAGTGAAATCTGAACTGATAAAATGCTTTCTATCTTTTGTTTTCAGGGTAATCGAGATGAGAGAGAGACTGTGGATATTTCTCTGGCCAAACAGGATGCTCAGGTTGGAGAAAAGACTTGATTTGTTAAACAAATTCAGGTTTTAATGTAAATGTGCATTTCAGGCTGCTGTCGTCCACTTACATGCATTTGTGTGATGTCTTCTGTGTTGCAGAAACTCTACGCTGCAGGAGAGAAAAAAGTCGGCACGGACGAGTCTCAGTTTAATGCGATTCTGTGCGCTCGCAGTAAACCTCATCTGAGACAAGGTAAAAAACCATCAGCCCACTGCGGTTAAACAGCCACAGAAATACACAGGAACTGCTGTTATTTCCCTAACTAGGACAATCTGTTCAAAAGCAGTCAACTAGAAAGAGATTTATTCACTTGAGTTCCCTGAATCAGATGAAACTTCCTCAACTGCTGTTGCTGTTTTCAATTATTTTCTCTGATTTATTTGCTCTTTCTTAGACCATAATTGCCAAAAATGAAATTCCAAACCTGTTATTTCTAACACTAAACATTTCATGGTGAATGCAGCTGTCAAGCTCTAAAAAGGCCAAAAAAAAAAGCTTAAAATCTCTTAAGTCGACATTTGACTTATGCACTATATTAGACGTGGTATGATAGTTTTGTGTTAGGAACAGACTGTATATGAAGTCATTATTCACTGATAATGCAGATTAAATGATGCGCCACACCCAGTTTGTATAGATTGTCAGTAACATTCGGACATGATGTCTTTCGCAGTGTTTCATGAGTACCAGCAGATGTGCGGCAAAGACATTGAGAAGAGCATCTGCGGCGAGATGTCTGGAAACGTGGAGTCTGGAATGGTGGCAGTGGGTGGGTACTGAGCTCTGATTGGTCCTGAGCAGAAACGTCAGCCAACAGCTGACCTAGAAGAAGCAGGCAGAAATAGCCAATTACAGCACTGCAATTGAATCAGTTGTTTTGAATAAGATGCAGATCGGAGGTTATGATGAGTAAAATGCCTAAATGTTTTGCATATGCAAACGTGACACAATAGGCAAAACCGTAGTTTTATTTTCATGCACAGGTCTCAATTCTAAGATTTTGGACTGTTTTGCTTCCAAAACTTGAGTTTTTTTTTTTTTTTAAGACTAGTGAAAGGAAAACATCCAAAATACACATTTATGTGTTTGTTTTACTGCACGTTTAACTATTTGCATCTGTAGATTTCAATTACAATACATATCTCTAAAAGTTTTTCCTCTATGTCAGCAGCACTTACACACACCACACTTAGCAGTTTTATTCCTGTCTATATTCTGAAGGTTTTTACTGAGGGGTTTGTTCATATATCATTGGCCGGATTTATTATTGCATTTTATCTGTTTTTGGCTTTAAATTTCATTTACGGTACATTTCTTTAAAGGAGATTTTCTCAAAAAGAGTTTTTTTCTCCATTTAAGCAGTACTTGCATACACCAAAACTTACAGTTTTGTTCCTCTCTATACTCTGAAGGTTTTTACTGAAGGATTTGTTCATATATGATTGGCTGGATTTTATTACATCACTTTATCTATTTGTGTCTGTAGATTTCAATTACAAAACATACCTTTAAAAGTTTGTTTTTTCTTTTTTCTCCACTTCAGCATCACTTACATACACCAAATTTGGCTGTTTTATTTCAATATATAATCTGAATGTTTTTACAGAGGGGTTTGTTCATATCTCATTCGACCTGATTTTATTATTGCACTTTTATCTATTTGTGTACGTAGATATCACTTACATACCGTAACTTTAAAAGTTTTTTCTTCACTTCAGCAGCACCTACACGCACCACACTTTGCAGTTTTATTCCTGTTTATATTCTAAAGGTTTTTACTGTGGGGTTTGTTCATATATCATGTGATGTGGTTTATATAGTATTTTACTCCTAAAAGCATGGTGAAAATGTATTTTTCCTGGCTGCTGACAGTATTTTCTGATTGCTGGAGTTACAAAAAGAGAAATCCAAAATCCTCTTTGTAAAAACCTTTAACTCTTATATATGTCAACAAAATAAAACAAATATTTTGAATCAGGCTTTATCCAATGTTCAGATTTATTTAATTAGATAATAGATCATTTGCATATTTAAACATTTTAGAAAACTTGTAACACAAACAGCGTTATTAAATGCATATTCCTAGAACACTTTTGTTGCCCTTCTACAGTGTCTTTGATTTATGTGAATGTTTTTAGCCAAAGTTTCCTCTTTAAACATTGTAAAATTGAAGGCTTATTACTTAAAATATCACAATAAAAATATTGCAACATGATTATGATAAAAATTGTATTCTGCAACTGATTAAATGTGTTTGTAATAATCTCAATAAACTATTCCTCTTTCTGTAATATGAAGTAATGTGTATAGTTTCTAATCCTGTTCCATCTGTGTATTTTTCAGTGAAGTGCATTAAAAACACTCCTGCCTACTTTGCTGAACGTCTCCACAAAGCCATGCAGGTAGAGAATGTGTTGTAATGTGGTTGTTTTGCTATGGTTTTGTCATTCAGCAGCAGGTCTGATGATTAGAAGTGGGTTATTTTTTATGTACGCTGTGTTTTTCTGCCCCAGTAAATCCAGCACTGATCTGCATGAGGCTTGTTTTCTGAACATTTTATATATATATATAAATATATGTACTGTATGTGAGTAAAATCCCACTGTGGGTCAATAAGCATGCATGACCTGTTGATGTTGTTTACCTTTATTTAGGGCGCAGGAACCAAAGACAGGACTCTGATCCGCATCATGGTGTCCCGCTCTGAGGTGGACATGCTGGATATCAGGCAGGAGTATCTGCGGCTGTACGGGAAGTCGCTCTACACTGCCATCTCTGTACGTCACACACATGCATGTACAATACACTGCACAATCCTTATGCTTTATTCACATATGTACATACAGTATCTCACAGAAGTGAGTACACCCCTCACATTTTTGTAAATATTTTATTATATCTTTTCATGTGACAACACTGAAGAAATGACACTTTGCGACAATGCTCAGTAGGGCTTAGGTCTGGAGACATGCTTGGCCAGTCCATCACCTTTACCCTCAGCTTCTTTAGCAAGTGTTTGGGGTCGTTATCATGTTGGAATACTGCCCTGCGGCCCAGTCTCTGAAGGGAGGGGATCATGCTCTGCTTCAGTATGTCACAGTACATGTTGGCATTCATGGTTCCCTCAATGAACCATAGCTCCCCAGTGCCGGCAGCACTCATGCAGCCCCAGACCATGACACTCCCACCACCATGCTTGACTGTAGGCAAGACACACTTGTCTTTGTACTCCTCACCTGGTTGCCACCACACACGCTTGACACCATCTGAACCAAATAAGTTTATCTTGGTCTCATCAGACCACAGGACATGGTTCCAGTAATCCATGTCCTTAGTCTGCTTGTCTTCAGCAAACTGTTTGCGGGCTTTCTTGTGCATCATATTTAGAAGAGGCTTCCTTCTGGGACGACAGCCATGCAAACCAATCTGATGTAGTGTGCGGCGTATGGTCTGAGCACTGACAGGCTGACACCCTTCAACCTCTGCAGCAATGCTGGCAGCACTCATACGTCTATTTCCCAAACACAACCTCTGGATATGACGCTGAGCACGTGCACTCAACTTCTTTGGTCGACCATGGCGAGGCCTGTTCCGAGTGAAACCTGTCCTGTTAAATCGCTGTATGGTCTTGGCCACCGTGCTGCAGCTCAGTTTCAGGGTCTTGGCAATCTTCTTATAGCCTACGCCATCTTTATGTAGAGCAAAAATTCTTTTTTTCATATCCTCAGAGAGTTCTTTGCCATGAGGTGCCATGTTGAACTTCCAGTGACCAGTATGAGAGAGGGAGAGCGATAACACCAAATTTAACACACCTGCTCCCCATTCACACCTGAGACCTTGTAACACTAACGAGTCACATGGCACCGGGGAGAGAAAATGGCTAATTGGGCTCAATTTGGACATTTTCACTTAGGGGTGTACTCACTTTTGTGGCCAGCGGTTTAGACGTTAATGGCTGTGTGATTATTTGAGTTATTTTGAGGGGACAGCAAATTTACACTGTTATACAAGCTGTACACTCACTAATTTACATTGTAGCAAAGTGTCATTTCTTCAGTGTTGTCACATGAAAAGATATAATAAAATATTTACAAATATGTGAGGGGTGAACTCACTTCTGTGAGATACTCTATGTACAACACACAATATGTGGCTGTGGGAAATTTGTGGCACCCACTGATTCAGCTGCAGACCACAGATTTGTGTGAATGCATGAGTGATGCCGCTAAATAACACACGTGAGGTTTTTCTGTTTTAAAAGGCAAACTATAACATGCATATTCAACACTAAAATACATAGATTATTTTAACAGTTTCTATTTTTCCCCTATTCGCTGTGGTTTCTGGCATGGTGCTAAATTATAAACAAACAAAAAAACACATTATTATATTGTATTGCATTAAATAAAAAAAATAAAAACAGATTTTTAATGCATTTTAGATTTCATTTTAGATGGGTTTTTTTGTCAAATATGAACTTTAAAAATCCCTATATATATATATAGATAGAGAGAGAGATATATTATATATATATATATATATATATAGAGAGAGAGAGAGAGAGAGAGAGAGAGAGAGAGAGAGAGAGAGAGTTGTTTTAAGCTTAATTAAGTAATACATTTAAGAGTGTATTTATGCTTCTGTAGCTAGAAATAGAATTGTGATTGTTCTGAATATTTTTTTAGCATATTATTTTTCTCAAATCTTCAGGGAGACACCTCTGGCGATTACAAGAAACTGCTCCTGAAGCTGTGCGGAGGAAGTGACTGAAGAACCAGAAAGTCAGATGCAATACCATGATGACTGGATATGTGACGTCATCATATTAATCATGCTCGTATATCAATATGTCAAATAATATCACTAGTGTCATGTTAACTAATACTGTAATCTCTCTTTGCTTTATTAAGTTCACAGCCAAAAATAGGATTTAATTTGTGCCTTAGAAAAATTATTACTATAAAACCGTTTATTATTAGTTTTATTTTGCTATCTATTCAGACTATGCATGATCTCTAGAGAAGCTATATTTTGTACAGTGTCTTCAGCACCTGATGCCAAATCTGTGCTGTCACTTGCAACCAAAAATACAATCTGTTTTTCATCACTGAAATCTGAAATGCCTTGGACGACTGAGTCTCTTGAAGTACTGAAATATATGCCATAGTTTTTATATAGTGAGTTTTATGATCTCAATGCAAGAAGAATATAGGATTATGTCAATCATCATGAAGGTCTTGACAGGTCAGTCTCATGAAAACTTGCCATATTTCATATCTTTGCTTAAAGAAAGTCAAGCCTGTTTTAGGAACACTGAGATATGTTTGCATTATCACACTTTTTTTGTGACAATTAGGCACGTTTTTTTCCTGCTAAATTTCCTTAATGTGTAATAGATGTTTTTTTGTAATTGTCATTTTTCTGAATAGTGATTTTTTTTAATAAATGCTGTTTTATAGTAAAAACTATTTTAACCATATTTTGTACTACGACATACTAACATTGCTTAATAACTTTTTTTTTTTTTTTCTTTCTTCATGGTAATGCATAGCTATCTGTGGCTCTAAAGCAGACGTTTGTTTTATTTGAGTTTGGGATGAAATCTGCTCAGTTTTGTGAGACTGGCCCTGTTTGTTGTCATCGTCCATAACTAGCATGAATGTGAATCGCTGCAGCAGTAGAGGGCAGTAAAGTCAGCAATCTTTCATCCTGATAATCACTAGTTAAACGGAAGATTCTGACCTGTCTGTTAACATGAAGACTACTCTTTTTCAGGGATTTCTTGCCTGTGTTTTTAGTATGTTCACTCAATCTAATCTGTACTGTTGTGAAGTAACATTTGTGTCTGGCTAATAAAAAACACCTCATGAATGATTCTCAGTGAACTCCAGCTCTTATGTTATATTGCATTATGTATGTTAGGTTATGTTATATTATATTTTATTTTTAATGAAGTGAGGGCAGATTTAGTTTTAGATTTTTTTTTTTATCAAAGAGAAATTTTGAAAACCTTTTATAAAATTTTGTTTTGCTGTTTATATTTAGTTTATTATTTTTTTTACTTGTTTCTTGTAGGAATATATATATATATATATATATTAGTTGTATTAATTACAAACTATTAGGTTAGATTAGTTTCATTCATTTTCAGATTTCAGATGTTTATTTTTTGTGTCTTCTCTATTATCAGCATGTAACCCCTGGTTTATGGCCAGTAAATGAAGTGATTTGATTGGCTGATTGGATAAACTGGTCAGTATTGATGACCTCAGGTCTGCTGTAGTGTCCGTTCACTTTATCTGTGTGTTTTGTCTGTAATCATGTGATCTATCTACACAATACCAAGTGCCATCTGTAATGTGAGTTTGTCTGATGTAGATGATGTGAATGTAATCTGATCATCAGAGCTTCACATTCAAACATGCAATGCACATGCAGCTTTAGCATATACTGTACACTACAAGAATAATGCATGAAGATTCATCAACAAATCCTCTCAAATCAGCCTTAACGCTGAGATTATTGTTGAGATTCATACACTGATTCTTGATGTCTGTGGTCTTTGCATTGCTGCAGACGACAACTTTCTGTGCACAAAGTGATTTGTACATTATTCACATTATCTGATTTTACAATACTGCAAGATCTGAAGCTATACAAAAAAATCTAAAGCAATACAAGAATGAAGTCGTCTGTCCACAACTCTTTTTTTATTCTTGGTTTTACTGGCTAAACTAAATGTGTTTAATATGAACACACAGTTAAAGCAACCCATATAATACTAACACCAAAAAGGAAACATGCTCGCTTTGATGGTGATTTCAAACTAAACAAAGCATCTAAACCGCTGTTAATTCTCAATAAGAGCTTCTCTAGAAGTCTGACAGAAATAAAATCAATCTGGTTAGTAATGTGAGGCTGATAAAGCTGTTTGAGGAGTTGATCTTGAGAGATGTATTTTATTTCAGTTGATTTCATCTTCGTCTGTGGCTGAAGTCAGTTCTTGTTTGTCTTTGCTTCGGTGATTCTGCTTGATAACAGCAGCTGTTCATCATTAATGATCAATCATCACATAATTATCTTCTTAACCCCAGCACCGCTCTGTAGTGTGGAAACATGAACACTGAGCAGTGTGGGGACTTTGCTGTGAATTATTACATAAATCTTACCGGTTTCATTCATGTATGACTGATGCATATGAATCACATTAAGTTTATTGATGTATGTTAAAACTATGTAATCTAAATGGATGGAAAATTGTTATGCAATTGAATTACATAAAATGTAAATTTAGACTGAAGTCCCTCAATCGAAAAACAGGCACACACACACACACACACACACACACACACACACACACACACACACACACACACACACACACACACACACACACACTAATGTAAAATGTTATTTTAAAAGATATAAAAATTTAAAAAGTTCAACATCCTTATCCGTTCCTCAACTTTACCTCATTATTTACATCCTGATAATTAAAGTTATATGAGGTGAGTGTATTTCTGATAAGTTCAAATACTTCCTCATGTTTTAATAGCAGGACTGTTGAATATGATCCGGCTGTGTTTTATTGTCAGTGCTTGTGATGAGGATACAGGAGGCCTTCGCGTTACACATTACACAGAGTTAACAACACAAAATCAAACATTAGCAAAGTCAGATATTACATATTCTGTGCTTTATGGACTTCACTGTTTAAACCACAACCAAATTAAATTACAAATAACCTGAGCAATCTGTTTTTGAGCATTAAAAATGAGCAATGGTGGCTTTATTTTCTCATTTTAAGCTTGAGTTATGTTTACACTGTAAAAAGTGATAAGTTGACTTAACTTAAAAAAATTGAGGAAACCCGTTGCCTTAAAATTATTAAGTAAATAATAATAATAAAAAAAGTTCACTTAACTTTGACAATTCACTTAACTTATTATTTTAATTATCATTTACTTAAAAATGTTAAGGCAACAGGTTTCCTCCAGGTTTTTTATACTTTTTTTTTCACCATTTTAATTTTTTTTTGTTGCCTTCATTAGTTACATCAGTGATCATATAATGAAGTACAAACATAAAAAGGTTATTTAAAATAGTTTTAGATGAATTAGATTTATATCTTTAGTGTGTATGTAATTTATTTGTTTTTCATATTAGAAATCTGAACTACTTTCCATTGTATTGTTTTTCATTTGTTTTGTTTTTCATTCATAAAATTAATATTAATATTTATCAGACATTTAACATAAACTCCAGCTAAAATAACACATTCGGACAGCATTTGAACATTTTTTGAGGTCATTTTTTGTTATTGAGATGACATCATCACCCAAACTACACAATTACAGGAAAACCCTATAAACAAAACAGAGAAAAACGAAACAGTTTTGCGACTTTGTACTCGTCTGTAAATCGATAATCTCGCCAGTGAACGCCTAGGTGTGTTTGATCGGAAGCCCCGCCCCTCTCGGGTTCCCCTCCCATTTAACTGGTTTGAGTGGCACGAAACAGCCCCGCCCCTATCTCGTTCCCCTCTCGTTGAACCGGTTTGATTGGCAGGCTGAAGCCACGCCCCGTCCTCCGTTCCCCTCCCGCCGCTGGCCTTTGATTGGCAGATGATAGCAGCTGCGGAGTTGTGGAGTCATGGCGGAGCTCCGCCGCGCCTCTGTTCGCTGGAGTTACGGCGATCATTTGTGATAAACTGTCAAACTTTATAACAAATCTAAAATGATCGAAAGCGAGTTAAAGTTGCGATTGGCGTCGGACCAGCGTCAAACGATCTGAAACCGAGAGCTGGCAAAGATGTGAGACTCTCCGGAGCCGAAGAAGAAGAAGAAGAAGAAGAAAAAAAACCTTTGGAGTCTCACAAAGTCGCAAATATGGCTTCTTGTTTCTTTCAATTTCACACAAAAAACTCTTTGACCGGAGCTTCGTTGTTTTCAGCGCTTTGCGTCGTTCTGTAGCGACCGGCTGTGATGGATCCCAAGCACAAAGAGTTGTTAGAGCAGTGCCAGCAAAAGTTGTCGGAGTCCGTCACAGATGTGGATGTGGTTCTGGAGCTGCTGGCCCAGTCAGGCAGCCTGAGCCCGGCTGAGAGAGCGGAGCTCGACGCGAACTGCTCCAGCAGCGCCGAGAAGGTCCTTCTGCTCCTCAAGACGCTGGTGGAGAAGAAGGAGAGGGACCATTTCCAGGAGTTCTGCTGGGCTCTGGAGAAAACCCAGCCGGTGCTGCTCAGCGCTCTGCTGCCTGTGGAGAACCACCACAACACGGGTAAAACCTCCGCCGAGCCTCGGCTGGACGACAGGCAAAACTTCCACAGGGCTTTAGTTGGTTGTAGCTGGTAGTCGGTCCAGCAGTGCAGAGAAGTGTCGTTTAACCTGCTTTCTGACAATACAGCATTCAATAATATTCATACGAGCTATTTTCAACACATGCAGAAGCTGCATAAGGGATATTAACGCATTGATGCATAAAATAATATATGCCACACATGTATTTTTAATAGTTAATAACTTTTTTTATCTATCTATCTATCTATCTATCTATCTATCTATCTATCTATCTATCTATCTATCTATCTATCTATCTAAATGAATATATGCCATACATGTATTTTGAATATTAACTTTTGAATATTTATAGCTTTTATTTAGAATTTTTACTAACTTTTATCTATCTATCTATCTATCTATCTATCTATCTATCTATCTATCTATCTATCTATCTATCTATCTATCTATCTATCGCTCTGTCTCTATCTATCTATCTATATATCTGTCTATCTGTCTATCTACCTGTCTCTGTATAATGCTCATATATGAATCTAATATATAACACAAATATTATCTATCTATCTATCTATCTATCTATCTATCTATCTATCTATCGCTCTATCTGTCTAATGCTCATATATGAATCTAATATATAACACAAATATTATCTATCTATCTGTCTATCAATCTGTCTAATGCTCATATGAATATAATAATATGACACAAATATAATCCTATCTATCTATCTATCTATCTATCTATCTATCTATCTATCTATCTATCTATCTATCTATCTATCTATCTATCTATCTATCTAAATGAATATATGCCATGCATGTATTTTGAATATTCACTTTAAGCTTTTATTTAGAATTTTTTAAATAACTTTTATCTATCTATCTCTATCTATCTATCTATCTATCTATCTATCTATCTATCTATCTATCTATCTATCTATCTATCTATCTATCTATCTATCTATCTATCTATCTATCTATCTATCTGTCTATCTGTCTGTCTATCTATCTGTTTCTCTGTCTGTCTAATGCTCATATATGAATCTAATATATAACACAAATATAATCTATCTATCTATCTGTCTATCTATCTGTCTCTGTATAATGCTCATATATGAATCTAATATATAACACAAATATTATCTATCTATCGTTCTATCTATCGTTCTATCTATCGTTCTATCTATCGTTCTATCTATATGAATCTGTAAAGTTTTTTTTTATTTTTGCAGTACTCTTCTATTTTTAAGTTCAAACAAATATTAAAAAATGTTTATATATATATATATATATATATATATATATATATATATAAAATCATAACTGCATGCATAATAAACATCTATGCATGAATTTGTTAATATTGTTTAAAACATGTCAAATAGGGTTGTAGCTGCATGTGATGTTTGGGATTATGTGTTGCATATAATATTTAGTTGACTATGACAGAAGCATTCATTCTTTGAATAGAGCGGTTTGGCGTGTGTTTTGCGGTCTGTGATGCGCTGGATGTGGTCAGACAGATGCTGAGATGTTCAGCTCATGTGTTTCCTTCTAGAAAACACAGACCCGCCGGTGCGTAAAGCTTTATAAAGCTGCGACTGACCTGTTGTGTAAATCTGCCGCGCGAAACATCATACAGTAAATGTGTTACAGATGTTTCAAAGATTCCTGCGGCCAGAAAAACTCATCAGACGTGCAGGGATTTAGCCGTAAGCCAGAAATAGCTGCCGACTATAAAATAATACAGTTTAAAGCTGGATCAAATAACATTACCTAGAAAGCCATTAAACCCATGTTACTGGAATCTGATTGGACGACATAGAAACACATGTGAGTAATATTGCACCAGTGCGGCCGTTCCAGACAGACTGAAAGAGTCATTTAGAGTCTGTCTGTTAAATGGAGCGTTGCTGATCAATTAGACAAGTTAGAGATCTATGATAGTCGTCAGTATAAGCCTCAGCGGGGGTCTGTTTAGCTTAATTTATCAGAGTCTCTGATCATTTCCACTCTCACTGATGTGTCCCGTCGCTCCGGGCTAAATCAACTGTGCTTCAATCAATTAAAAAAAAAAATAGGGTCCTGAGTGATTGTGTCCATAGTAGGCCAGCCGACTGCCTCAATTATATAAAAGTGCTATAGAGTGCAACTGCCATGCTCCAGAAGTAAAATCCCACTTATTTTTAGCAATAAAGACCTTTCAAAACAGAACCTGACAAGAGATGAGTTAAAAAAATCAGCAACAACAAAAAAAACATGTTTAGAAGAATAGAACGCCTAAAAATGAAAATGTGTAGAAAATGTGCTCATCCAAGATGAGTTTGTTTCTTCATCAGGTTTGGAGAAATGTAGCATTGCATCAGTGTCTCAGCAATGGATGCTCTGCAGTGAATGGGTGCCGTCAGAATGAGAGTCCAAACAGCTGATAAAAACATCACGATAATCCATCAGTTAACGTCTGGAGAAGACAAAAGCTGGAACAAATCCATCATTAAGATGCTTTTAACTTCAAACCATTGCCTCTGGCAAAAATACAAGTCCATAATAACACTTCCTCCAGTGAAAAAGTCCATCTTCTGTTGTCTCTCACATTTGTTTAGAGCTGTTTTGGCTTGTAAACAGTGCTTGATCTGTGCAGATTTCTCTCCTGATTCAGACCAGACCACGTTTTCACTGGAAAAAGCAATATGCATAGAGCACTTAACTTTAAGTTAAAGTTAAAATGCATGCATCATGGAGTGCTGTGGATTATTGTGATGTTTTTATCAGCTCTCATTCTGACGGCACCCATTCACTGCACAGCATCCATTGCCGAGTAAGTAATGCAATGCTACATTTCTCCAGATATGTTTTTCATGCAGAAACAAACTCCTGTTTTCCTCGTTCTTCAGCGTTGGTAATGCTGTGGTACTGCAAACTCCAGTCGTATCAGTGAATTAGTGTCGGGCTGATGAAGATGACCTGTAATGAAGCCCCATGTGGAAGCCGAGTTTAGAGTTGGTCTGGAGAGATGAGCTGTCATGACTCTGTCCAGTTGCTGATATAGAGGGGTCAGTTTCTCAGGGCTGTGAGTAATGAAGGACACAGAGTTTCTACCCAGCATGCCGTCTGGCACACACAGAGAGGGCTCAACAGATCGCGCGCCTTTCTCTGTCAGGTCCAAGTTTCCGTTGTCCGGTTCACAGCTGTGTGAGTGGGAGAGAATCAAATGGAAGTCCAGTTTATGGTCCGTACTTTGCCAAGCTTCGTGCACTCGGTTTAAATGTCACACACACACAATGTCCTTGCACGCCCAGAGTCATGGTTGTCTATTATAGTCAGGATATTTACAGCCTTTATTGACTCGTTCTCTGCATTGTTTTGGTTTTAAAACATTGCAGCGGAAGAATATTTTATTGTAAAAGTAAATAGCTGTCTGTTATCAAGGCTGATGGATTAAAGGAATAATTTAAGCTTCGTAAAAGTAGTTGAAATGACAGAATGGTGCTTTATTGAGATTCACTATATATAAGAAGTAATCGACAAAACATTTCGCGGTGTAAATGCAGACTAACACGCTTACCTTTTTTAAATTTCATGCAATGTGTTCATTCGTTCTTTGCTTTATTATTAAAGCATGTTTACTTAAGGCTGCTTTCTAATCCTTACAGGCTTTATTTACTTGTTAGTGTTATTATTAGCATTACAATTTACTCCATTATTTTATTATAGTTTTTTATTAATATTTTCAATCAGCATTTCTTTTTACATTTATATTTATTTTATATATTTTATTTTTTATATACAGTATATTTAAAAATGATAATTTTTATATATCTATTTACATGTTTTATTTTTATAATATTTTTGTTTTAATTTTAGTTTTTCATTTTTACTTTTGTTTAATTGAGCTTTTGTAATTTTTATTAGTTTTGTTTTTAAAATATTTTAAAAGTTTTAATTTAATTTTTAGTTTTATTTCAATTAGTAACTGTAGTCCTTAAACTTATTTCAGTTTATTTTCACCATATATATATATATATATATATATATATATATATAGCTGTATTGCCCTCAACAAAATATATTTTTTTATAGTTTTAGTTGTAGTTATAATGACAATAACAGCACTGATTAACCCATTTATTTAATGTTTTATTTTTTAAATGGTTAAATAAAATTGTTCCGAAGGTTTTTGCTTCAGTACTGAAACTGGTACTGAGAACCGTGACATTTTACTAGTTTTAGTGCCGGCTACTGATATTTTAGTATCGTGACAACACTGTCTGGATTGAATGGATTCAGGTTCAGACTCCTGGATTGAGTCGGTGTAGAATCAGACTCTGAGGAGTCAATATTTTGCACACATTCAGCATCACTTCGCACACAGTCTGCTTGTTTTCCCGTCTGTTGACCCAGTTCCTCTCAGCCTCTGTGTGGGTCTGTCGCTGTAGTACCGCTGAGCCCTGTCACACCTCACAAACATGACGATCATAATTAACTTCAGGTGTTAATTAGCTCTGATGTATTAATTATTTCCCTGCATATTTTAACAGCATTCAGCATGGGTGTGTTAGGAGTGAAACATCTGAGTAAATCCAAATCATGTGTTATCATGGTGCTTTCAGTGCATGTTTCTTTTTCCATCACCATCACTTACATATAATTGCCAATATCATGGTGCATTGGTGATATCATATGGTTTTACCATGGTATAATCATTGCACTGAATGGTTATTGGTAAATATTCCGTGGTATTTCCAGCGTGCGTGTGTGTGTGTGTGTGTGTGTGTGTGTGAGAACCAGAGTTGATCAGAGCTCATTCTGTTGGCGTCTCATGGGTGGCAGCAGGTGGACGGCGCATCAGACCGGATCAGGACGTGTCTGATGGTGCTGGGTAAACAAAACCCACCCCGCTGTACAGACATCACTGTGCTGACAGTCAAAACTGTGAACATTTACGATGTTGATTCATCTGCAGAACACAAAAAAAGAGGTTTTGTCCAAATTATGAAAGTCATCGGGCTCCAAAACAACACTGAACCCCACTGGCTTTCATTTAATTGTCAAAAGTTTATAAACATGATTTTAATGATGTCTCTACTTTTTTACCAAGGCTGCATTATGTGATCAGGAATACAGTAAAATTATGAAATATTATTAGAATTTCAAAAAGCTGTTTTCTATGTGAATTTATTGTAAAATATAATTTATTTCTGCATTTTCAGCATCATTACTCCAGTCTTCAGTGTCACATGATCTTCAGAAATCATTCTAATATGCTGATTTGCTGTTTAAGAAACATTTCTGATTATTAAAACAGTTATGCTGCTTCAAATTTATGCAGAAGACATGATATACGACTGTTCAAATGTTTGGGCTACATGTGTGTTTTTAATAGAAACGAATGCTTTTATTCAGCAAATATGCATTAAATTGATCAAAAGTGATTGTAAGACATATTGTATTTCAAATAAATGCCGTTGAACCTTCTATTCATGAAAAAAAATCATGAAAACTATTTTCCACACAATACTGTTTTTAACATTTTTAATAACACCAATAATACTCGAGCATCAAATCAGTATATTAGAATGATTTCTGAAGATCATGTGACACTGAAGACTGGAGTAATGATGCTGAAAAGACAGCTTTGATCACATCAACAAATTACATTTTACTGTATATTCACATAGAAAACGGTTATTTTCAATTGCAATGATATTTCACTGTTTTTACTGTATTTTTGATTAAATAAATGCAGTCTTAATAAGCAGAAGAGGCTTCTTTAAAAACAATGTTTTGCCAAGAACTGTATTTCAAAAATAATGGAAGCATATGTGCTGCTCTGGAAAGAAAGATGAGCAAATAAACAGACCCGTCCTGAGAGAGAAACCGAGTCTCCATTGAAGCCCAATTACCAGCTCGGGTTACTCAGCCAGAGGCCTCTGTGTGTCTTTTGACTGCGCTGAAGTCGAGATGTCTGACCGCTCACACAGGTGTGTCTCGTGCAGTAAGTTCCCTGCCCAGGGAGTCGGCCCTCTCCAGGCCGCTTCATTGTTAACGTGGTTCACTGAAACCTGATTCACGTGTCTCCATGTTTAGAGGATCAGGCCTGTATTCATGTTCGGAGTATGCTGAGGCACGCAGATTGAGACGCAGCCGTGCTGGACAGGTGCTCTCTGACGCTGGAGTACATGCTGATGTTTGTTTGTTGGTTTGTTTCAGGTTCCACGTGCAGCGTTCTGTCCACGATGCCGTCGGACTCGGAGAGCAGCAGTTCTCTCAGCAGCGTCGGTGAGTGCGTTGTGTGTGTGTGTTTGTAAGGCAAGGGTGATTTGGTCATTTTATCTTACAGAAGCATCATATTGCATCTCTAATATTTGTTTTTTGGCATTGCAAAAATGAGAACTTTTTTGTTCGGGAAATGCATTTAATCGTCATGGAAATAATGTCACAGAACAAAAAGTTTTAATTATTTTAAAATAGGTTTTATTTTGAGAAAAGATATTATTATAAATATCTATATTTATTCTTTACCGTTTTTTTTTTATTGTAGAATTTATTTTTATTTTTTATTTTTAAAGGGGTCATATGATGTGATTTCAAGTCTTTCTCTTTGGAGAGTTACGAGCTGCTCGTGCATCGATAAGATCCCTGAAGTTGCGAAGACTAAAGTCTCAAAACCAAAGAGATATTCTTTATCAAAGTTAAGACTAAACTAAAACGGCTCATTCAAACACGCCCCACATGTCTACGTCACGGTGTGGAAATATTCGTGTAATGCTGCCCAAATGTTCACGCAAAGAAAGGCGGCGTGGTTTCAGTAACTGCAGTAGTGTTGATGCAGCCGTGTGTGTTTCTGTGCGAAAGCAAAAGCACTTTATTTGGCCTTCTGGAAGTAGATGCATTTAGGAAACATTAAGATTATTTACAACAAAACAGCACAACCCAGATGTTATCACAATGCATTTTATGGACGACCGTTTCGTGAATCTAGGAGAGGAGGTAATTCTGACTTTGCTCTGACAATCTGGCCCTTCTGAATCAGTATGTTTTGTTATTAGTTTAAGTATTTGATATTTCAAATGCGGAGTTTTGCGCGTCGTGTGTGTGTGTGTGTGTGTGAGAGAGAGAGAGAGAGACAGGGTCACAGTGGAGTCAGCTGTCTTAACCGCGGCTTGTGTGCAAACACATGCGAGCGTCATCACCGTGTCACGCGACTCTGTTCCCTCTCAGGCTTGAACTGATGGTAAAACTAACAACATTATTAACTGTCTTTACTTTCATTTTGAAAGTTGAAGCTCGCGATTATGGAAAGGGGCGTTACATTTCCGATGCATGCTTTTGGTGTTCGGCCAATCACAATGCACTTCGTTAGTTGTCCAATCAGAGCAGACTGTGCTTGTCGGAAGGAGGGGCTTTGTAGAAAACAAAGCGTTTGAGAGAGGCGGGGCATAGAGGACCTACAATAATGTACAGTATTTGAAAAACAATGTGTTTTTTGAACATTAAAGCATGTCAACAAATTATGTTACACCAAATAATGATGTTTAAAAAAGCATCATATGACCGCTTTAATATAATTTTTTTAAATATATTTTTTAATCAGTCTGCAGACATTAGAATCTTTATTAAAATTGGACATTAAAAAGCCTATTTATATTTTTTTTTACCCGTTTTTTTTTCATAGCCTTGGATTCTGGCGTGGCTTAAAAATAAAGAAATAAAGAAATGATAAATTATGGAAGGACTTTTATATTATTTTCTAAATCAGGATTATACGTTGACACACCACTGTTCAGAAGTTTGTGGTCAGTAATTTAAAAAAAAAAAAAAAAACTTAATAAAAAGAAATACCAGCAAGGACACAAATTATTCAAAGAATCACAATAAAGACATTTATTATGTTACAAAAGACTTCAGATTTTACTATAAATGCTGATGTCTTTGAACTTTTTATCCATCAGAGAGTCTAAAAAATTTAATTTGTCAAAAATATTAGGCAGCAACTGTTTTCTACATTGATAATATATTTCTTGAGCAGAAGATCAGCATATTAGAATGATTTCTGAAGATCATGTGACACTGAAGACTGCAGTAATGATGCTGAAAATACAGCTGCGCATCACAGAAATAAATTACAGTTTAACAGATATACACACAGAAAACGGCTAATTTAAATGGTAATATTTTTTCACATAAATGCATCATTGTTGAGCATAAGACACGTCTTTCACAAACTCGGTGGTAGTGTATGATTTACAGTGCTGCACATATTCCTGACATCCTGCTGGTGCGAAACACAGAAGTCTGGGACCGACTGGGAAAAACACCGAGCGAGCTCAGACACCAGCTGAGAGACGCTTCTGTCCATTAGACGTCTAAAACGAGACACTGTTGTTTTGTGCAGTGAGGGATGTGGGACGGGTCGTCAGTGGCCCAGATAAAATCATTGTTTATTCATAACATCTGTATGAACAGCAGAGCTGAATCTCAAACTGAAAGCAAAAGTTTATGAACCCGACGTGTCCGGCCTGCTGCGTTTGAAAGCTCTGTGCATCTATCTAACCATTTACATACATAGTGTACGATATATTATTTGTCATTTTATTCACCGATACACACGTCTGTCTTTCCCAGCATCCTCGCCTCCTCCTGCTCACCTGGATAAGCATGTGATGAGTGAGAAACTGGAGACGGTGATCTTCCAGCTCAGACAGGTGACCCGCGAGCGAGACGACCTGCGCAAACGACTGGCGCTCTCCTCGCCCGGCACCACCTTCGACGACTGCAGGTGCACTAACCAGCGTTTCAGTATCACTGGGATACTATTAGAGTTTTTTTATTAATATTTTGAATTTGTTTTTATTTTTAGATTTTTGGTTTTCATTTTAGTTAAAATTTTAGAAATTAAGTTGTGTGTTTTTGCCATTTTTATTAGTATTTTTAATTTATTATATTATATTTTTTAAATGTATGTTTTTTTGTTTTTTTTTTGAGTCCATACAGTTTTTAATAAATTTTTCAGTTTTAGTTATTTTAGTACGTAAAGTTAAACTAAATAGAATTTTTGCCTTGAAATAAAATTAGGTTTCAATATTTTTAAGTTTCAGTTAATGTCTTTTTTAAAATTTTATTTGAATGGTTTTTAGCTTTAGTTACTAACCATGTTTTCATTCATTTAAATAAAATAAAAATATTAGATAAAAACTACAGCTTAGTATTTAGGTTGAAGTACTAATATTACTAAAACCAAAATGAAATAAAAATAAGGTTACACTTTATTTTAAGGTGTCCTTGTTACAGTGTAATTATACATTTAAGTACTGAGTAATGTTAATTAACTACATGTACTCACTATATAGTTAGGGTTAGGATTTAGGGTTACTTGCATGTAATTACGCATAATTTATTGTTGTTATTATAATAGTAAGTACATGTAACATGTAACATGGACACCTTAAAGTAAAGTGTTACCAAAAAAAAAAAAGAATTATATAAATATTAAATAAAAAACTTTCACTTTAAAAAAAAAATGAAATGTTGCCATGGCAGCTAACTGTAATAAAATAAGTTTAGGTTGAAATACCAAAATTATAAAATAAAAATAAATTGCAGTTGAATAGAAATGCACAGGACAACATAACAAAATGACTAAAATTGTGTAATTATAAAAACAATGCTATAAAAGTATATGATGGCTGTAAGTGTAGCTGAAGCAGCTCATCGCGCTGTGAGCCGGCTAACTGTGGAAGAGACTGAACTGTGTTTTTGTTACTGAACTGTAGATTTCAGATCTTTCTTGTGTCCAGTTTCAGTCTTTCAGACGCTGTAACCCAGCTACACAGTCCATCTTTTCTTATCTGAGCGCGAGATTGAACAGAGTGCTTTATGTGTATAAATAAAGCATGTTTACTTTCATTACTATTTCATAAATGAGGCTTTTTACTCTGTTTTTGTGTCTCTTCACCTGAATGTTGATAGAGCCTTAAAAAACACGCGCTTTTTGTGTGTGCGCGTGTGTGCGCGTGTGTGTGTGTGTGCGTGTGTGTGTTTGATCTCTATGAAACTTCCCAATGAAAGGATTTAGACCTTTATATGGCAAATGGTGAATGATAACCATATGATTTTGTCCAGTGTGAGACGTTTGCATATATCTGTGTGTGTGTAGGCCGAGTGTGAAGCCGGGTCACGATTACGAGCGTCTGAAGCTGCAGTGCATGAAGGCCATGTCAGACCTGCAGTCTCTCCAGAACCAGCACACCAAAACCCTGAAGAGATGTGAGGAGGCCGTGAGAGACGCAGACTACTACCAGTGAGCACTTTAACCGCATATACTGCATATTTCCATCTAGAGTTGATTAACAAGGGCAGTTCTACTTTTGACGAGGGTAGTTTGTTCTTCTAACCATATATATGTGACCCTGGAGCACAAAACCAGTCTTGAGTCGCTGGGGTATATTTGTAGCAATAGCCAAAAATACATAGTATGGGTCAAAATGATTGATTTTTTTTTTATGCCAAAAATCATTAGTATATTAAGATCATGTTCCATGAAGATATTTTGTAAATTTCTTACCGTAAATATATCAAAACTTCATTTTTGATTAGTAATATGCATTGCTAAGAACTTCATTTGAACAACTTTAAAGGCGATTTTCTCAATATTTAGATTTTTTTGCATCCTCGGATTCCAGATTTTCAAATAGTTGTATCTCAGACAAATATTGTCCAACAAACCATACATCAATGGAAAGATTATTTATTCAGCTTTCAGATGATGCATAAATCTCAATTTAAAAAAATTGACACTTAAAGACTGGTTTTGTGGTCCAGGGTCATATATAACTCGTAACATGTCTAGTAGTAGATTGATATATCGGCTGAGATTTATCTTTTAGTGCATGATATGTTTTATTCATATTTGTATTCTTTAGTTTGTGAGAAATAGGCCTAATAATAGGATTACAGAATAATTAAAATATTTTTCTAAATTAAATATATAAACGTGCACACTCAGTAAGTTGCTGAAGCAGAGATACATAAGTAATTTCAAATTACTGATATATTGAGTTGAATCGGCTGCTGTGAGCATAAGAATAGTTGACTATTTGATTAAAATGTGCTCATCCTCAGGCCATCCAAGATTAGGATGAGTTTGTTTCTTCATCAGATTTGGAGGAATGTCTCAGCAATGGATGCTCTGCAGTGAATGGGTGCCGTCAGAATGAGAGCTGATAAAAACATCACAATAATCCACAGCACTCCAGTCCATCAGTTAACATCTGGAGAAGACAAAAGCTGAAACAAATCCAGCATTAAGACGTTTTTTTTTTAGCTAAAATAGAGTCCATAATAACTGAAAAAGTGGTCTGGTCTGAATCAGGAGAGAAATCTGCACAGATCAAGCAGCGTATACAAGACAAAACAGCTCTAAACAAATATTTGTCTGGATTTTAATGTGAGAGACAACAGGAGATGCACTTTTTCACTGAATGAAGCGTTATTATGGACTTGCATTTTAGTTAAAAACGCCTTGATGATGGATTTGTTTCAGCTTTTGTCTTCTCCAGATGTTAATTGATGGACTGGAGTGCTGTGGATTATTGTGATGTTTTTATCAGCTCTCATTCTGACGGCACCCATTCACTGCAGAGCATCCAAGTTAATTTTCAGCAGATGTTCATTTTGTGAACTCGTGTCGTCATTTTATCTGGCACATTTAACTGAGCTTAATTTGTTGTTTTGTTCACTGATGCACTGGTTGACTCGTGCTGCTCTCTCCGTCTCTCAGCACTCTTCACGGGCGTACGGTTGGTGAACAGACGCAGCTGCGGGACGAGATGGAGGCCATGAAGCAGAACTACTCTCAGCTCCTGCAGCAGCACTCACAGCTGCAGCAGACCTGCGACGAGCTGCGCCGTGTCCATGATAACGACCAGCGCGAGGTGGCAGACATGCGCCTGCAGCAGCAACAGGTACATTGAGGTTTAGCGTCTTGCTCAGGATCACAAACGTGCGGAATTGAACGTGCAACCTCTTTCTTTGCATCCCAAATCGAGAAACCATTAGGCTCCCTCTCTCTGTGTTCAGTATCAAATCTGCATGCTTTATTCCAGTGTTATTTTCAATCCTTGGGACCCACCGCTCTGCACATTTTATACGTCACCAGGATCAAAAATCATTGCTTTATTCCATGAATGAGGCATTTTGAGAAATAATCTAATCACTGTAGTTAATTTATTTGAAAAAATAAATAAATAAACAAATAAAATATATAGTGATCATTTTCTTAAATATTTGTAAAATATTTTAAGAAAATATTTATTTATTTAGAAATGTATATTTTTATTTGCATCAATATAACAAAATTGTAATAAACAGAAATATGTATATTTACATAAATTTATATTGTAAAAAATGGCATGCAAAAGGCATTTTGGATTCATTCAATTGAAGTGGACAGTTTGAACTAATTCATGACAGTTATTTGAATTTGCAAACACAAACTCAGTTTTAACTTCTAAAGTTTAAATAAGAGACGCTATTAAATTCTCTCTCTTATGACTCTCATGCTTACAAAGGTGTGAAACAAGAACGAGTTGCAGAACTCTTTTTAGAAATATTTATGCCCAAATAAAAAGCATAATAGAGTATGAAAATATCACCAGCAAGTATCTTGTTAATATTTCTGATATATTGTTCAGCCCTGCTGACTAACTCGGTTCAGTAATTAGAGTTTAAATTGCTTCATTAAAATCATATTTACATATTTAATAAATAGAATTAATCTCTCCCTCTTTATGTCAGTGTTGTTATTGCTAAAACTATTAAAAAGCGCGTTCTATATTTGAAATAAAATAGAATGGAAATAAATCAAATTCAAATGTTTTCTTGGCAACTACCCCAAATAAAATAAGTTTAAGTGTTAAATTACTAAAACTAAAATTGAAATTAATATATTGCAATAAAAGGTTGCAGTCGGGTTGATGTTAGTAAGCACAATACCAGACGCTCTGTTCAGCCTGGTGCTGTCACTGCAGGTTTATTTCTCCGTCTGTGTCTGTGTCTGTGTCTGTGTCTGTGTCTGTGTCTGTGTCTGTGTCTGTGTCTGTGTCTGTGTCTGTGTCTGTGTCTGTGTCTGTGTCTGTGTCTGTGTCTGTGTCTGTGTCTGTGTCTGTGTCTGTGTCTGTGTCTGTGTCTGTGTTTGTGTCTGTGTCTGTGTCTGTGTCTGTGTCTGTCAGCACGTCTCTCAGTTGTCAGTGATTTCAGGTCAAGAAACGACTGGTCCGTATTTCTGTCGGTTCGGAGCTGGAAAAGCACTTTATCTATTAATAATGCTGAGAAACATGACAGATGGGACAGTGTTGGATGAGATGAGGTCTGTGTGCTTATGAAAACACACCGGAGACTTCAGCAGCTCGTATAGTGAGAAGAGAGGATCGAGAAACATCCCGAGACAGACTCACAAACAAACATAAACACCGCTGTGCAGAAATGTGACCCTGGACCACAAAACCAGTCATAAGTGTCAATTTTTCATAAGTGTCAATTTTTCAAAATTGAGATTTATACATCATATGAAAGCTGAATAAATAAGCTTTCCATTGATGTATGGTTTGGCAATATTTGGCTGAGATGCAACTATTAGAAAATCTGGAATTTGAGGGTGCAAAAAAATCTCAATATTGAGAAAATCACCTTTAAAGTTGTCCAAATGAAGTTATTAGCAATGCATATTACTAATCAAAAATTAAGTTTTGATATATTTATGTTAGGAAATTTACAAAATATATTCATGGAACATGATCTTTACTTAATATCCTAATGATTTTTGGCATTAAAAAAAACTATAATTTTGACCCATACAGTGTATTGTTGGCTATTGCTACAAATATACCCCAGCGACTTAAGACTGGTTTTGTGCTCCAGGGTCACAAATGTCAGGCTTCACAGGGCTTCTTTAGCCAAAGTACTCTCAGACACAAAACATTTGAATGCAAGTTATGCAACCCAAAGTCCTTTATATTCCATGGTTATTATTGTAAACTAATTGTTAATTGACATTAAGGTGAAATAAATTAACTACAACTGAACTAGAAGTAAAAAATAAATAAATAAAAGAACTGAAAATCTAAATGCTAATTCAAAATATTAATTAAAATATTCTTAGAAATATTTCAAAACTAAAACATTTTTGCTTCTCGACATAAAGCTGATATAAAACAGAAAACAAATGAAAAAATGGAAATGGAGAGTTTACTGATAATTTAAATTGAATTGAATCACTAAAATTACTTAAATGGAAATAAAGAAATTAACCAAAACAAAGACACACACACACACACACACACACACACACACACACACTAATATAATATAATATATAATATAAAAAATAACAATAATTTAAAAAATTACTTTTTAAAACGAATTACATTTAAATATTAATCCAAATAATTAATGCATATTTTAAAACATAATATAAATATGATTATTTGAGATATACTGTAAATGCAACTAATACATTTAAGTTAAAGCACTAAAATTACTTAATGGAAATGACTGAAATAAAAATAACTAAAAGAAACATAAATGGTATAAACGTATAAATAAAAGGTCATATCAAAATATTAATAAAAATATAATAGTATATAAATAATACAAAAATAACACTATGTTCTTGATCTTTAATTGAAATGTGATTTTAAATGTGCTCTTCAAAATCTAATAAAAAAATAATAATGAATAATGAAAATAATATTACCTGTGGAATCATTTGTATTTTTACATTCCAATCAAATGATGATGGAAACATGATTTCCTTCTTGATAATCTATATTGTAGTTAAATGCTGTATGTGTTTGATTTGATAATTCTCTGATTTTCTTTGGACTCGTTTTACCTCCGTGTCAGCAGATGTGGGACTCAGTGGCGCCATCCGCTGGTGTGACGCTGCTTTCTCGCCATCAAAATTTGCTCAACTCTGTGATTTAGTTGTGGATTCAGTTTCTTTTGAGCTGAAGGTGTTTTATTTCTCTCTGTAGGTCATGAGGGAGAACGGCTCCTCCGAACTGCTGAATAAACTTTACGACACGGCCTTAAACAAGCTGGAGGGGATGAAGAAAGAGTACGACACCCTGAGGAAACGATATAATGAGAAAACTGCGAGCCACAATGCCGATCTGAGCCGCCTGGAGCAGATGGAGGAGGAGAACCGGCGTCTGCAGAAACAGCAGGACGTTCTGCTGAAGCAGAGAGACTCGGCGCTGCACTTCCAGCAGCAGTACAGCGGCTCCGTCAGGAGGTACTCATCTCGCTGCCTACATAGTGCTTTCCACATCTGTCATTAAAGAGGTTTCGATTCTGTTAAGACCGTTTCGCACTAGGGCTGTCAAAATGGCTAAAAATCTCAATTTGAATTTTGTACTTAAAGCTGCAGTCCGTAACTTTTTTTTTTTCTTTTTTTTTTTGGTTAAAAATGATCCGAAATCAATATTTGAGTAAGTACATAACCAGCCAGTGTTCAAAACTAGCTTATAATAATGTTTTCTAATTTGAGTTATACGGGTAGGTTTACGCGGGAAATTTGAGCATGCTGCTGCGTCATTAAACATAAAGACGTTTTCCCAGCTAGTATGCTATCGCATGTGAGGATCCTGCAGGTGGCGCATCATTTATAGCTTTTTCTCACAGCAGCTGGAATAATTAAATGTGTTATTTTGATGGCGGATTATAATCCAAAAAGGATTATGTGTTTATGAAACACATGTGAATGAAATTAAATTATATATCAGTTTTGAAATGTGCTTCTGATTACAAATAGCCTGGGATTACACAGGATTTGTATTTTAAAGAAAACCAGTTCGAAAGGAGAATAAATAGCTTTTTGGGTTAAAAAAATGTCTTAATATGAAATTCAAATGGTATGACAATAAGAGATTAGACTGTACAGAAATTGAAATCTACACGCTAATACACACTATACTCATTGTCACGCAATGCTGATGTTGTTAACATTAGTAATTTGAGAATAAAGTATAACAATAATAATAATTTGCACGGTTAGATGTGATATGAGTTAATCTCAGTAGATATTTTTTCATGTCTGTAAAGCAAGTATGTATACTCAGAGTTTCTCGCTCAAGTTCACAGAGACCGAGACGGCAGAAAGCGCATCCTGTTGCTTTCATTATTTTACAAAAGCGCAATGTTTTGTTGTTGTTCTGAGTGCACACAAATAAATGTAGAGTCTTTACAGATTCAGAAGATGTGTTACTCTTATCTGTATGACCAAAAGTGACGTTTTTTATTTATTTGAGCGCACCGGCGCCTCCATCTCTCCTTATTTTTCTAGGTTAACATTGGAAAGTTGCTAATACTTAGATATTTCAGATGATAACTCATATTTGAGGTTGATGATAGGCGAGCATTTGGATGTCCTGCCAGATGACTTTGCCAATGTGTTTTTTTATTTATTTATTTATTTTCTGCGACTAATAAAATTTTGGTTGACCAAGCCTCTTCTGGTTGACTATTAGGAGGCAGCCCTACTCAGAATACTCTTCTTCTGTGTTTGTTTACACTGGTTTTTGCAACAGCACCACCTCTCTCGCCCTTTTGAATGATCGCGACTGGTGTAAATAGCCCCATAGGGATCTGTTGTTTTGAATCAAAAGCGTTATCGTGCCGAATTTTGGTTTTCAGTGTGAAAAGGCCTTTAGGATGACATCTTGGTCTCTTTCAGGTTCGAGAGTCTCCAGCAGGAGCTGAATAAGGTGTCCGCTCACAACGAGGAGCTTCAGAGAGAAACTGATCGGCTGCAGATGGAGAACACGCGCTATAAGACGCTGCAGCTGAAGGTGGTGAAAGACGCCGAGAAGCTGAAGGAGGAGAGAGACTCCGTGTTAAACGAATACAGGCTGATCATGAGCGAGAGAGATCAGGTCATCAAAGAGGTGGATAAACTCCAGACCGGACTGGAGGCGGCCGAGGCCAAACTCAAGAACACGTCTAGCGAGAGGAGGGTCGCCGGCGAGGAGATCGAGGCTCTCAGACAGGTCAAACACATGCAACTACTGAAGACCACAGTCACTATGAAACACGTTTGCGAATGGTTTCACTTACTGGTGTGATCTTTTGTAGAGCAGAGGCAATAATCAAGCATGCTCTCCTTGAATTGTGATTCGAGTCCGATCCATGTGACTCAAAAAATGTTCATTCAGAAGATTCATTTAAAAGATTCAAAAGACTCGCAGACAAAAGTGATCAGTCAAAAGTGTTTAGAAGTCCATGTGTGTCTTTTGTGTGTTTTGTTAAATAAATGTTTTAACAAAACTTATTTAATATTGAAATATTTAATTAGTTTTAATCTAAATAACTAAGACATATTTAAATAAATAAATAATATTGTAAATATAAAAATAAATGTTTAAGTTGTTATTTATATAATTTTTAATTAAATATTTTAATATTAAATACTGCTAAGTAATTTTATAAAATATTAAATTAAATAAAACAAATTATGAAATGTAGCAAACTTAACACATCTCAATATTAATCTTAGTTATTAAATATTTAAATAATTTAGATAAATGTTTAAATAAGTTATTCAGCATCAATAACATACATAGTTAAATATATACAGTTAAATATATAATAATATTGTACATAACTAAATAAATATTTATTTAAATTATGCTTTTTATCTTTTTCTTGTAGTTTTAAGTAATTTAAAAATGTCTCCGTATTAATCTAGTAACTAATTTACTAAATATGATATATATATGTGTGTGTGTGTGTATGTATATATATATGTGTGTGTGTGTGTGTGTATGTATATATATATATGTGTGTGTGTGTGTGTGTGTGTGTGTGTGTGTGTGTATGTATATATATGTGTGTGTGTGTGTGTGTGTGTATATATATATATATATATATATATATATATATATATATATATATATATATATATATATATATATATATATGTGTGTGTGTGTGTATGTATATATATGTGTGTGTGTGTATGTATATATATATATATATATATATTTTTTTTTTTATGATACACTTTTTTTTTTTAATCTTTCAAAACTATTATCAGCCACATTAAATAATACATTTAAATTAAAAATACATAATACCAATTATAGCCACAAAGTATTTTTTGCAAAACATTTTAACTTACAGTAATACGTCTTTGACAAACATTTAATGGTTACAATATGTATATGTCTTGTATTATTTGTTAGACTACTTATTATTGAAAATGATATTAGTGTTATTTATTTATTTTTTTCTTCCCACTAAATATGATATTTGATGCAAAACTGATTTGATTAAATTATTTAATCTCAGTGGTATATTGTTTTTGCTCAGGCAGTAATCACTGTTGCTTATATTTAGGGTTATGAGTTTGAGGTGAACCCCCAATCCCAAATAACCTCTAAAAAACCTGACCTGGTCAGTGTCATAGAATTATTTTAATTATTAGTGGTTTGACGTTTGTTGTGTGTGCAGGAGCTGAACTCGGCTCTGTTGGACCGGGACCGGGCGATCCGAGAGAAGACCGAGCTTCTGGAGAAATACTGTCACGAGGTGCAGGACAAGGCCGAGACGCAGAAGGAGCTCAGCCAGGCCTGTAAGGACATCGAGATGGTGCGAGAGGAGCGCGACGTGGCCCGTAAAGAGCGAACGGAGGCCATCATCCAGAGAGACCAGCTCCTGAGAGAGTATTACCAGGCCAGACAGGTACACTGACTTAAACCTGGACTTATGTACAGCGCTGGCCAAAATGATTAGAACACTAGTATCTGGTGAAAATAGTAGTATGTAGTACTGTATGTGTGTTAGGGGTCTTTTTTAATCACATTTGTCCCCCTGCAGAAGCAGGACAGCACGACGCTGGACATGGAGCGTGTCAGTAAGGAGCTGGAGGTTCTGAGGAAGCAGTGCGAGGCCGTTTCGGAGGAGCTCCAGGAGGCTGTGCAGGAGGCAGAAGTGGCCAAGTGCCGCAGAGACTGGGCCTTTCAGGAGAGAGACAAGATCGTCGCAGAGAGAGAGAGCATACGGTGAGTAAATGCAACGGCAGCGTCCTGTTATACCTCTCGTTCTATTATACATGAGTCAACGACGAGCATCAAAACAGAGCATCAAAGCATCAAAACAAAAGTTTAATAATACAGCTCCATTTTTTTTTTTTTTTTTGCAAACTGTATTTTGTGAATGTGAATTATCTTACACATTAAATAATCTTGCATATGTAAATGCATTAGTTTCAAGATTGTTTTAGCTGCAAAAAACAGGCTCAGTAGTGTTCATCAAGTCCTATGAAACAGTGATCAGACTTGTATATGTACTGTGTGTGTGTGTGTGTGTATCAGGACGCTGTGTGATAACCTGCGGCGCGAGAGAGACCGAGCCGTGAGCGATCTCGCCGACGCTCTCAGAAATCTGGATGACCTGCGCAAACAGAAGAACGACGCAGTGCGAGAACTAAAGGAGCTCAAGTGAGTCTCGGCAAAACACACACGATCACATCACGGACTGTCGACTGTATGTGCATCTAGCAAATTATTCTGTTAATGATTCATAAATACTCAGAGAAAGTTTCCTGCAGTGTATTAATTAATAAATAAAAAATACATATAAACTAAATAACTAAATATTAAATTAAATATTAATAATGAAATTAATCTAAGTAAATAATACATATGCAAATATGTATTTAATAATATTGTAAATATTAGTAAATATAAATATTAATATTTAAATATTTAGTTTATACACAAACACACACACACACAAAATATTATTAGTTATTTAGGTAATATATTTATTTAATTATTTATCAAATGTATATGTAAATACACACAAATTATATGTGTAGAATATTATTAGTAGTTATTTAGTTATGTACAATATAAATTAAATTAACAAAATATATATCAATTATAATACTGCTGTTTATCACTATGCATTTAATTAAGTGTTTTTGGTTTAGTTAGATGAATTTGGTCTGAGTGTTGTGTTTATTTATTTATTTATTTATTATTATTATTATTATTATTAAATACTTGTTAATTTTTCAATACAACAGTAATATTGTAATAGTAATATTTCTTGATTTATTTTTGATCATTTAAATACATTAATTTGAATAATAATAATTATTATTGTATCATATTTATTATGGGGGGAGGGGGGAATTCCTTCATTTTTGTTATTTTGATCAAATGCCTTTTTTATTTTTACCATCATTTTTCTGATGGGTGTTTTGAATATATTTGACAAATGTGACGCTGGACCACAAAACCAGTCTTAAGTGTCTGAGATGCAACTATTTGAAAATCTGGAATCTGAGGGTGCAAAAAAATCTAAATATTGAGAAAATCACCTTCAAAGTTGTTCAAATGAAGTTCTTAGCAATGCATATTACTAATCAAAAATTAAGTTTTGATATATTTACGGTAGGAAATTTACAAAATATCTTCATGGAACACGATCTTTACTTAATATCCTAATGATTTTTGCCATAAAAGAAAAATCAGTGTATTTTTGGCTATTGCTACAAATCTACCCCAGCGACTCAAGACTGGTTTTGTGGTCCAGGGTCACAAATTGGGATTCTCAAAGTTTCTTTAAATCTACAACACCATGACAAAAGAAACTAACAAGTGCGATCAAAGTAGTTTGATTCCCAAACAAATGACTCTGATTCTTTTAAAGAACGAATCTTGAATCTTGAATCAGTCTCAGAGCCGTTGAGGTAAATGATGACAAAAGTTGGGTGAATTTTCCTAAAATGTGTGTCCAGGGAATGCATGGAGGAGCAGCTGGAGAAGGAGGCGCGTTTCCGCCAGCTGATGGCCCACAATTCCCACGACTCGGCCATCGATACGGACTCTCTGGAGTGGGAGACGGAGACGGTGGAGTTTGAGAGGAGTACGGTACGTAATCGAGTCATCACAGCTGTGACGAACCTCCAAATGAGTTCAACACCTCACCGTCTCTGATCTGACGTACAGGACGACATGGATTTGAGCGCTCTGGGTTTTGATATCGCCGAGGGAGTGAGCGACCCGTATCTACCCGGGGATTATGGGATATTCGTGAGCAAGGTGGACAAAGGAAGTATTGCGGAGGGCAGGTTAAGGTAGGCGGAGTCTGCTTTCAGTGTCTCCTGTGAAACGGTCGTGTTTGATTCTAACTAGAGCTCGGTTGCGTTAGACTTTAATATAATCTGTCACTTTGACGGACAGGGTCGTACAAATTCTGTTATTACCCGTCATATTTTAATTATAATAGCACATTTAATTGCTTTTATTTTTGTTCACATGTTTATTTTTAATCATGAACCTACAGGATGATAATTTTTTATTTTTTTAAAAAAAAAAATTCCGATTTGAATAGATTTGCATTTTTATGAACCAACATTGATTCTTAAGTCACAATCGATCTTATCAATATAAATCGATATAAACACATAGTGCATCACCCAATAAATCGCAAATGGCTAAGCTTTGTGCATTATTACTTAGGATTATTAGGACATTCAATCAATAAATAGAATAGAATAGCTTTTTATTGTCATTGCTGTACAGCTGTCTTCGATGTCATTATTGCGTGATTAAATCGTCTGTGATTATGAACACGGTTTTTGCGCACGACTATCGCATTCGATTACATTTACATTTACATTTATGCATTTAGCAGACGCTTTTATCCAAAGCGACTTACATTGCATTCAAGTTACAGTTTTTACATTTTATCAGCTCTTGCTTTCCCTGGGAATCGAACCCATGATCTTGGCGTTGCTAGCGCCATGCTCTACTATTTGAGCTACAGGAAAGCCAGGAAAGCCAGATTAATCGTGCAGCCCTAATTCTAACCAGCATTTATTCTCGTGGCAGAGTGAATGATTGGTTGTTGAAGATAAATGACGTGGATCTGGCCAATAAGGACAGGAAGCAGGTCATAAAGGCGGTGTTCAGCGGGGGCGGAGTCATCAACATGGTGGTGCGCAGGAGGAAGTCTCTGGGAGGACGGATGGTCACTTCTGTTCATCTGACGCTGGCGGGACATAAAGGTCAGATCGTGGGGCTTTGTCTTTCAGGACGTCCAGCAGATCAGCTCTCTCTCTCTGTCTGTAAAACATATTTTATTGGACTGTCCCGCTTTTAATGCATGTAGAAAACTCTTTTATAACCCTAACCCCTTTTTTGCCTTTTTAGAAATCATCATAAATTATATATCAATTGAAAGCTTAAAATCCCAAAATTCACCCTGTGAAAGCCATTTTAAAATCAGACGTTGCATTACCATGGAAACGGTACATGAAAATCATATTGCAAAATGTTTTTGTTCATGAATTATAATAATAATTTTTTTTTTCAATAAGTTTGGATAGTGCACTTTCACGTCTATGTTCAAAAATGGGGGTGACAGTTAAAGGGTTAAAAAGTTATTTAGTATAATTATGCCAGAAAACGTTTTAGAATTTTTATCATATGTGACCCTGGACCACAAAACCAGTCTTAAGTCGCTGGGGTATATTTGTAGCAATAGCCATGGGTATGGGTATAATTTTTTCTTTTATGCCAAAAATCATTAGTATATTAAGTAAAGATCATGTTCCATGAAGATATTTTGTTCATTTCTTACCATAAATATATCAAAACTTAATTTTTGATTAGTAATATGCATTGCTAAGACCTTAATTTGAACAACTTTAAAAGTGATTTTCTCAATATTTAGATTTTTTTGCACCCTCAGATTCCAGATTTTCAAATAGTTGTATCTCAGACAGATATTGCCAAACCATACATCAATGGAAAGATTATTTATTCAGCTTTCAGATGATGCATAAATCTCAGTTTTGAAAAATTGACACTTAAGACTGGTTTTGTGGTCCAGGGTCACATATATTAACGTAAAAAATCTTGTGTAATATAACGTGTGTTTGTTTGTTTGCTGGTTTTTGTTGTATTTGTTATACTTGTATTTTTTGAATGGTTTTGCCATGAAAATAGCCTCAGATGCTGACATGGCATTAAATAAAAGTCTATACTACTCCTGCTCTCTGTCTGTGTTTCAGATTGTGGCGTTGGGCTGGAGAGCGGCGTGTTCGTGTCGTCTGTTTCTCCGGGCAGTGCCGCGGCCAGAGACGGGTCGGTGTGTCCCGGCGATCGGCTCCTCAATGTGAGTCGACTCGTGTGCTTCTCCTTTCATCAGCATCAGTTCTCCAGGAGTCTCTGATTGTGGCAGATAGTGATGTGCTGAAAATCATGTAATCGATTTAATCCCTACACTCTCAAACTGCTTGAGGAAAACTACTTTTTTTCTGTAAACTTCATTTTTTTTTTTTTTTATTCAATTTTTCATGGTTTTCATCCGGTTCATGACAACATCATACAAAACACAAATTACAGATTTATACAAATACTGCATGTAAGGCCAGAATATACAGTGGCTGAAAATAACAAGGATAGACAGAATATTAAATAAGGAAAAATAATAATAACAATAATAATAAATAAATAAATAATAATAATGAAAAAGTCAAAATTATTGTGCCACACGGGAAGACAGCGTCACATAAGACCAAAAATCTTCCCAAACCAGTGTACAAAACTTAAATTTTTTTCTATTTATAAGTAATAACATTGAGTAGTTTATCAGTGATGTGATTTTCTTTTTCAGTGCTTGTCCATGTTTATGTATTTTTATTTTTTTTTACCTAAAGTATGACCCACTCGAATTGCATAAATCTGAGGAAAAAACCGCAATTTTCAGTTTATTTAAACAAACATATTTAATTTTTCCAATCGTCTTCCCAAATTTGAAATGAGAATTATTTATAAATCCGTTTATAAATAAAGCTTTAATGTCTCCCAGCAGTTTTCTGCCAAAATAAAGGCTCAGTGCTTTAACATTTCAAAGTAAAGAAATTAAGACAGCCATAAATAGTAGGATTTTAATTTTACTATTGTTCCTTTTTTATTTTACAATGCAACAGCATTGGAATAGTAATATGCTTTTTATTGATATGATTAATTTATATAATTTAAATAATAAATAATATTATTTTTAATAAATAATATTAATTATTATATTATATATGATATTATTTTTATAATTTAAATAAAATGCTTTGCATAATATTATTATGATTATTATTAATATTATTGTTTTCCCTAATAATAATAATATTATTATTATTATTATGAGAGAAAGCATGTTCTCCTTTTATTTTTGTCATTTTGATCAAATGCTTGCTTTATGTTTGCCATTATTTTTCATGGCAGTGCTTCATGGGATGTTCAATCACTGAAGGATTTAAGTACACAACAAAGATTTCTGCCTTTTATTAATTTCATATACTTTTTTCATATCATAGTTTGTAATGTTCACGTCAGAGTTAAATGTTTGGTTCATGGCTTAAAGTTTCGAAACGCCTTTGGAGAACAGGTATGAGGAAAAAAAGCATCCAGATCCCAAGCTGCTAAAAAAGTGGGCGGTACTCATACAATGGGAAGCTCTGATTGGTCGATAGAGCAGAGATTGATTTGCATGTATATTGGCTGATTAGAATAAATACAGGCAATACAGAATGAGATCTCTAAAGTAAATGAATATGTCACGCTGTATTTTAAACACATCCATTGTGATTATTTTAAGACCGTTTAATTTTCTCTGACAGATAAACGGGATTTCGCTGGATAACAAATCAGTGAGCGACTGTGAGAATCTCCTGCGGAGCTGCAGAGACTCGGTTTCTCTCTCCCTCCTGAAGGTGAACTTAGTTACTAATTGTCTATTTTCTTTTATTATGAGAGGAATTCAGTAAGCTTACTCCGTTATCGTATCCCAGTTTTTCCCACAGAGTCTGTCGGGTCAGAGCATCGCTGAGAGCCAGCGCGACTGTGAACGAAGCTCTAACGGGAAGTCAGCGGATCAGCTGCGGCCCTGCAGGAAGCAGCCCACCCACAAAGACATGTACAGCCCCACGCGTGACGTGGAGAGCGAGCGCGGTCAGCGCGGGACGCTGTATCGCTCAGAGCCGTATCATGAGATCTGCTGCCCGCATCCCACCTCCAAACGACCCCTCACCTTTCACCCCGTTTCCCCCGGCGACTGCATCACCATGGAGATGAATCAGGAGAGACGGTGCGTCCCGCAGAAGCAGAGCGGCGGCACGTGGCCCAAAATGGTAGCGGTTGCAATGACACCAGCCGACAGCATCCCACCGCTCTCTATTTTTAAGACCCCAAAGAAGCGGAAGTCGATATTTGACGCAGACATGTTCAAGCGGCCGGAGACGCCCTCCAAGCTGGACTACCTCAGTCTGTCCCAGATGCCCAAACATTCCCCGCAGAGCTCCTGGACGGAGGCGGCGCCGCAGATCCCGCCCGAGCCGCCCAAACGCAGCGACTCCTTCAAGTTCAAACACAAGCCGCAGGGAAGCTCCGCCTCCGATTCCACCATCACCACCGGCTCGCCCCCGGCCACGCCCATTCAGACCACGCCCACAGACAAACCCAGTCCTGACTTTGAAAGCCGAGACCGCAACGGGAACGTGGTTCAGAGACAGAGCTCTGGCGGCGGGTCGTTTGCGGAGGACGTGTCCGGACAGGGATCAGATGAACTGGAGGTGAGGAGAGGAAGACCAAACTCTGCCCCGGCCCAGCGCCGCAGCCTCACGCCGCTTAAGATGCCGTTTCCACAGGTACTGCGCCTTTAAGACACCTGTAACTCTACAGGTCATCAGACCTGCATGAGTGCTGCTCAACTACTCATCAGCTAGTCGTCCAGAGGAGTTTTTCCTCCTGCTGTCACCGTATAGATCAAACACACCTGAAGTCATGTGATCCACAACTAGTAGACAAAGTATCAAATAAATGACAGCCAGAAATATCAGGATTGTAATTTTACTATTGTTTTGTTAAAAAACAAACAAATAAATAATAATAATAATAATAAAAATATTTAAAATTATTATTATTTAATCTTATAACTAATATAACTTTTTTTTTTTTGCAGTACAGCAATATTATTGCAGTAGAAATATATTTCTTTATTCAGCTGTTTAATTTTTAGAATTGAAATAATCATTAAAATATTGTTTTGAATAAAATTTGTGAATAATAATAATAATAAATTTATTAATAATAATTTTATTAGTATTAAATTTACATAATATGTGACCCTGGAGCACAAAACCAGTCTTAAGTCGCTGGGGTATATTTGTAGCAATAGCCAAAAATACACTGTATGGGTCAAAATTATCCATTTTTCTTTTATGCCAAACATTATTAGGATATTAAGTAAAGATCATGTTCCATGAAGATATTTGGTAAATTTCCTACCATATCAAAACTTCATTTGTGATTAGTAATATGCATTGCTAAGAACTTAATTTGAACAACTTTAAAGGCGATTTTCTCAATATTTAGATTTTTTTGCACCCTCAGATTCCAGATTTTCAAATAGTTGTAACAAATATTGTCCGATCATAACAAACCATACATCAATGGAAAGATTATTTATTTCTACAAATTGACCCTTATGGCTGGTTTTGTGGTCCAGGGTCACATATATCATAATATCAAATTGCTTAGCCAGCTGATCTGTGCAGCTCCTAACTGGTACTGTACCTCTGGTTTATAACACTCTGCAGCAGAGCTTCTCTCATGATGAACAGTCTCCTGAACCTGTGGATCTGGTTCGGTTTTCTCCTTTCCGTTCAAACCGTCACAGCTTCTCGCCTGTACAAGCACGTGAGTTTGACACAATCACGTTAGTTTTTTAAAAAATAGTCGAAAATGTAGATGTTCATGCTGTTTTCTGTTCAGTGAAATCTATTGATTTCCTCTGTGTGAGTTTTTAAAAAAGTTAAAACAAAGCAAAGCATTATAAAAGCTGTTTTGCCTGATGCTTCTATATTTTAAAATTATTCTATTTGTTTGCGTGATGCCAAAAACATTTATTGGTGTATTTGTGTGTGTCTAGACACCACGCCCAGAACGCTGTCTCCATACCCCGCCGTGACCGCAGTGATGAGGAACCCAGTGTACACGGCCTGGAGTCACTGCGTCAAAACCACCAACTCTGCTTCAGTTCCAGCACACACACACACTCAAGTCAGGTACACACACACACACACACACACACACTCACTCACTCAAGTCAGGTACGCACACACACACACACACACACACACTCTGATGTATCGCGTCTGTTCTGATGTGAGACGCTGACTCTGTCTGGTCTCTTCAGTCCGCAGCACCAGGGCCGATGGAGTGTGGATCTGAACCACAAGCGCTCCGGTGAGCTCTTCGAAGGCTCCCGCGGATCGGTTCAGCACAACACCAACTCCCTGCCCTCCAGCGCGAGACAGGGTCTGTACCCGACCCAGCTCTGCTCTCTCACGCTGCAGTCGCTGTTATTTGATGATGTTCTGTAGTGAGCATAACTTGCACTAATTAACACTTGTCAACACTAGAGAAACTTTAAGGTGTTCCTGCATTTTTCCGCCACAATAGAAGCTCTATGGTTTTGAAAGCAAAAAAAAAAAAAAATGAAGACAGCTATTAATTTTATTTGGTATGATGATGATGATGATGATTATGATGATGATTGTTATTATTATATTATTACCATTAAATACTCTATTTTTTTATTTTACGGTACAGTAGCATTATTATTATAGTAACATTTCTTTATTGGTTTAATTTTAATAATTTAATACAATAAAAATATAATAATAATAATAAAACGAATATTATTATAGTAATAATATTGCTAATAATAAAACAATAATAATAATAATAATAATAATGATAATTTATTGGTTTATAATAATAATAATAATTTATTTATTTGTATAATGCAATTAAATGAAAATAATATTTAAATGATCATTTTATTTTGCTAAATTATTATTATTATATAAAATACTCTTTATATTTTACGGTGCAGTAGTAGTAGTAGTAATAATAATAATAATAATAATTTCTTGGTGTATTTTTAATTAATAATTTAAGTACATTATTATAATAATAATAATAATAATAATGTTGTTTAGTAAATTATTATTATTATTTTATCTAGGGATGTTCATTTTAACCGTTTAACCGTTAACCGACCGATAAGAATTTTGACCGATTAATACAATCAGTTAAACGGTTTAAAGTCACTTTTTTTTTTTTTTTTTTTTTCAGTAATTTATCAAGATGTTTTAAAAGGTTTAATGCATGGTTAAAATAAGCTACGCATCTAAAAAAAAAATAAAATAAAATAAAAAAGCGTTTTTTAGAGAGAGACAGAAAAAAAAACATAAGTGGCCTATAAGTCGCATTTTATTATTTCATTCAGAAATAGGCCGACGCGAATTACAAATATTATAATAAACACTGTAAACATAGCTATGCTATTTTAGTTCCCCTCACTCCACAACAAATCCTTTCAATTAACAGTAGGCTATTTAGAAAAGAACAAGAATTACAAATGTAAGAAGCTAAAGCGGCAAACCAAAACGAATTAAGGCTAAAACGAAACTGAAACCAATGTTGGGTCTCTCGTTCGACACAAAATCAAATGTTTCCATATTCGCGATGTATTTGAATGCCAAAATATTATTTACCTTTTATGTATAGGCCTACTTCACTAGCGCTCCAATATCCACGTAAAACAAAATGTTTTGCATAACTTCGCGGCGGTACGGTGATAACGCTTAACGGCACAGATTTTACTACATATTTAAACTGAGGGTTTTTTTTTTTTGTTTTTTTTTCCCCAATATGTTTTTTTTTAATGATAATGAACAGGCTGCATTGTCAAGGTAGAATGCTAAACTGTGTGCGGCGCTGGAGAAATCACTTGATTTTTTTCCCCCTTCTAACAGTGGAAGCAACTACTCCTTTTATTCATGAAGATAATCGGAATTGTAAACGGTTAGGGTTGTTTGCTGCTTTTTGCACATGTAAAATGAATCCCCGGAAAACAAATGTTAGTATGTTTAACGGGTCACAGACACTTATTCTTTCTAATTTAATTTTAGTTCTAATTTAAAATAATCTTGTCGGTTAACGGTTAATAATCGGTTAACAAGCGTCGGTTGTTGGTTAGGAAAAATAACCGAAATGAACATCCCTAATTTTATCATATTATACAATTAAAAATATTATTCATATTAAATACTCTGTTTTTGTTATTTTACAATACAGTAGTGTTCTTCTGTATTCATTTATTGGTTTAATTATTATCTTTTCATTTTATTATAAGAGTGGGTTTGCAACTTTATCACCTTTTGCACCCTAATGAGTTAGCATCCCTATTTTTAATTTCAATTTAATTAGTGATGAAATCTGTTGTGAGTGATTGGCAAAACTTTAATCATAACTGTTAATATAAAATCTTTATTAATTAATGAAAAGTGTGTGGGTGACAAACACAATCTAAAAATGCAGTCTTCTATATTAATTGCTGATCTAAATGATAAAAGCATCTGCTACATGATTAAATGTAATTGTGGATGACTCTGAAGCCTGTGACCTGTGATTGATAATGATTTTGTGTTTGTGTCCATAGGTTTGTCTCAGTACCGCGAGCAGCGTATTAAGATTCCCTCCACCCCTCGTTACGCGCGCTCCGCTCACGGCTCGGATCGAGGTGCTGATCTCTCTGATTCATACCTCCTGCGCTGTTACATGAGTGATGGATGTGCAAATAATTGTACAAATTGTGTGTTTCAGGATCTCTGTCTCACTCGGAGTGCAGCAGCCCCAGTCTGGTAACTCCGCCCCTCTCTCCTCTGGACGCCGCCTCCTTCAGCAGCAGCCAATCACAGGGCTCCATCTCCGCCCAGACCAGGCTATCAGTCAGTCCTGTGCCAATAGACAGGAGGAGGGACAGGTAGAAATAAAAATATCAAAATTTACCCTCTGTCATCATTTACTCACCCTGTGCTAATATTTGTCCATACAAAAAAAAAAAAAAAAAAAAGATTTTGCATTCCAAGTCTTCTGAAGTCATAGGATGCTTTATGTAAGGAACAGACTCAAATGCATAAGCATTTACTGAAGCTCTGAAATCAAATATGGCACGTTAGAAACAAAATCATATGGGTTTGTAATAACATGAGGCTGAGTAAATATGGTGCATTTGGTTAGTTTGTGCCGTTCTCTTCGTCCTCTTCTCCCTCTCCGAGTTTATTTAGCTCAGATCTGCTTGACTCCTTATTCTCCGTTCTAGTCTGTCTGTTCTTCTGCCACGTTTCTCTCTCTGTTCTCCTTCCTGCTCCAGATGTGCGTTGCGTAACAGGTCTTACCTGAAGCTTTCTCGAGCTCAGAGATCGTGGTTTGCGTCTTTACGGACCCTGAGGTTTGTTCACTGTGCAGTGAGAGCAACTCTTTTCCCGTTTAAGTGAATTTCTTTGATCTGTTTGTTTTTTCCTCCTGTTTTTATGTCATGTCACTTTCCTGTAAATGCAAAAAAGTGTGACCTGCTGTTATTTAGGTAGCTTAGGGCTGCAACAACTAATCAATAACATGTGTAATCATCAATAATAATGAAAATAATCATCATTAATTATTCATGTATTATGAATAAATTTAAATTTTATTTAGAAAGCATCTGTGACGCTGTTATGTATCAGTGAAATATTCAAATTATGATTACTTTGATTGATAATCAATTATTTGCAAAATATCCACCAGTCACTTTACAGTCCTGAATAATGCATTTCTGTGTACAAAACTGAAATTTGCATAAACCAAGTTATCAGATGACATTAAAATGCAACATTGTAACATAAGTAATTGTATCTTATTAGTGCATAAATAGTAACTATATAGGGATTATTGTAATGGGGCATAAATATAAAATGACCTGTTACAGGTTTACATTTAGTCTGTGCTAAAAATTTAATGTTTATATTTTAACACTTTTTTCACAATGTATAGCATTAGCGTTTAATTTGTGCATTGTTTGTACAACTTTTATATTTTTATCTATTTGTAATCGCACACTCTCTCTCTCTCTCTCTCTCTCTCTCTCTCACACACACACACACACACAAACACACACACATTATGTATTATATATGTATATATATATATATATATAAAAAGAAAGAAAAAAAGAAGAAAAAAAAAAAAATATATATATATATATATATATGTGTGTGTGTGTATATATATATATATATTTATTTATTTATATAGTGTGTGTTTAATCAGATAAATTGTTAAATGTGATTTAATCAAAGAAAAATCAACAGATTAACTAGGTCTACCAGCTTAAGTTAAATATTGATTTTCTTTGCGTCTGTCAGAATGTCACTGATAATATCTATAAAGCTTTAACCGGGAATATTTTCATACATTATACAACAGATGAACATGAATCTGTTATGCAAACCAGTTATTCTGTAAATAGCTGAAAACAGCAGTAAATGCATGTGTGAGCGATTGTGATAGTTTCTGAGACGGACTGCTTTGATGGACGGTTGTTTGCACTGTAGGCCGTACATTGAGGAGCCACGATGTGTCACGATCCCCAAAGGGGCGGAGCCTCTGGGCATCTCTATAGTGGGTGGGGAGAATGGCGGCATCTTTGTTTCCAAGGTAACGGGAGGCAGCATCGCCCAGCAGCACCACCTGGAGTTTGGAGATCAGCTTCTGGAGGTGCGTCAGAAGAAACGTGGAGAGATACAGAGCTTATCATTAAACTGAGCACGTGTGAATCTCTCTCTCTCTTCCTGTCCGCAGTTTAACGGCATTAATCTCAGGAACGCCACGGAGCAGCAGGCCAGACTCATCATTGGGCAGCAGTGTGACACCATCACCATACTGGCACAGTACAACCCACACATGTACCAGCTGGGCAATCACTCCCGCTCGAGGTACAGCGCACGGTACACGTGACTCTGTCATGCTTTAGAAGCACTGTGTGAGTGTCCTGACGTCTTCATTTCTGGCAGCTCCCGCATGGAGTCGTCCATCAGCTCTCACTCGACACCCGACACACCCGACTCCAACATCGACACGCTCAGCGAACAGGACGAGGGCACCATGACTCCGCCCTCCAAACAGGCCACGCCCACAGCCAGCCCTCACAGGTAACACTCTGGCTTGAGTTGCGTGGATAATTTCATTTTTATACATACAGGGGAATCTTTTCTGCTTGATTCCAGGGTTTCTGGTGGTCTTAAGTCTTAATTCACCCTTCCACAAATTAAAGCCTAAAAAGGTCTCAAATCGGAGCAGAAAGTCTTAAATTCATCAAGCAATGGCTTTAATTGTTGCATACATAGCAAAGAAATAAATATCGTCCTCAGTGTTTTTGTTTTGTTGTCTAATACAAATATCTAAACATCCTTAAATCAAGTTTTGTTTTCTGAGAAATTGAGCAAAATTAAGTGAGTTTATGGCTAAAATAATAACCAATATCTGTCACGGGGGAATGAAAACTTGTTTTCCTTTTGTATTAATTAGATTTTTCTGAGCCCATTGACTGATATTTGTTCTTGTTTTAATCATAAACTCAATTTATTTTCATCTTTTTTTCATAAAACAAGAATTCTTCGATGTATGATTGAGTCTTAAAACACTTGCACAGAAATACTGAGGATAAACATCACTTTTGTGTGGGGTAATCAAAAGGTACTTTCATTCCTTCAATTTTCTTTACTTCGTCTTAAAAGGTCTACCTTCACAACACCTGCAGAAACCCAAGAAAATTAAAATAAATGCATAAATAAATAAAATAAAACTTTTCATTTCATCTGTTTGCTAAGGCAACATCTCATTTTAATTTGATAACTAAAATAACAAAAATAAATCAATAAAATAAAAAAGAATAAAAACAGAAACTACTAAAAATGACCAAAACACACAACAAAATTACTTAAACTTTAACTGAAATGATGAAAACAGAAATTGAAAAAAACTTTTAATAAAAACAACAACATGTATGCATGGTTATTTTATTTTTTTCCCCCAGTTGTTCTTCAGGTGATTTCAGTTGTTCCTACATGTGTAGATTGAGAATAAACTTTATTACAAATGTGAACCTGCAGCACAAAACCAGTCTTAAGTCGCTGGGGTATATTTGTAGCAATAGCCAAAAATACACTGTATGGGTCAAAATTATACATTTTTCTTTTATGTCAAAAATCATTAGGATATTAAGTAAAGATCATGTTCCATGAAGATATTTTGTAAATTTCTTACCGTAAATGTATAAAAACTTCATTTCTGATTAGTAATATGCATTGCTAAGAACTTCATTTGAACAACTTTAAAGGCGATTTTCTCAATATTTAGATTTTTTTTGCACCCTCAGATTCTGGTTTTGTCGTCCAGGGTCACAAATGCTTCCGATGAATCTCAAAAAGATTTCGTATTTTTTATTTATTTATTTTAATTTTTTCTCTGTCATCAATGTTGCATCCTGAACACGCCCACTGCTCTGATTGGTCTAACTGTGCTGTCTGCTCTGTGATTGGCCAGGGATCGGAGCGAGGGCAGGAAGCATGCGGAGCCGAGGCTGGTGGTGCTGAGGAAGACTCAGGTGGATCTGGGGCTGAAGATCTGTGGAGGGAACCTGACGGGGGTTTTCGTGGAGGCTCTGGAGGAGGACAGTCCTGCTCGAGGAGCCGACGGCCTGCAGCCGGGAGACCTGATCCTGGAGGTACTGGTCCATCAGAAGCAGCCTCACGTTACCCTGTTTGACAGTGTGCTGGATGGTGTTGTGATGTCATTTCCTGTTTGCAGTGTAACTCGGTGAGTTTGAAGAATAAGACTGCTGAGGAGGCGTATCTGGAGATGCTGAAACCCGCGGAGAACGTCACGCTCAGAGTCCAGTACCGACCCGAACACTTCAGGAGGGTCAAAGACGCACTCGGAGACGGTTTTTACATCAGGTAACAGACTCAGACCTGTCTGCTGGTCAATCAGGAACCCTTAATTATTCCATTAATTATAAAGATTAATGCTATTTATTGCATTGATTCTGATTGGTCGCTTGCTGCATTTTGTGGTCTAATATTTGTGTATAATAACACTAAACTGTACAATCATTATTTTCCTTTATAGAAAGTATAAGAGTGCATATTTATTTGTTTGCTTCATATTCATAATGAACCCGTTTACATAAATTATATGACAATCAGACTGTTTACCCTGAATGATTATATTAATATATTATTTTTCTGGATATTTTAATTGACCATTAAATTTTATAAAGAGCACAACTAGCTTCATGGACCTCTTTTAGTCTTGTGAGATTCACACGTGTTAATTAATTTTTTTTTGTTATTGTTATTTTTATGTTGTTTTATTGGTGGATAAAAATTCTTATTTCCCTGTTTACTATTATTTATTTATTTCTTTGTTTAAATTTACCATATGTGTTTATGTAGTTAAATACAGACCACATATCAGTGTTATTTGAGCTTATAATATATAAGCTACTCTAAATAAAAAATATATAGTTTTATTAATATTTTATATTTTACCATATTTATGTATTTCCTGTTTTTATTTTCATTCACTGAAGTTTTTGTAATTTTGTTGATTTTGTTTAACTTTTTTTATTATCTATATACTTCTTATTTTTATTTTTTATTTTTTAAATTAAGGTTTTGTTTTTAGTTTAATTCTATCTAATTAAATTTTTTTTTAAATAGTTTTAATGTTGGTTATCAGTAACTATAATAACCCTGTCACACACAAATATTTACTGAGCACAATAGCTGTTTGGTTAAAATGAAACTAATATATTAAGCAAATATTAAGAGATTTTATCATTTGTCTGCATGATGCTTTTCATATTCTTACTCTTGATCTCTTTGTGTTTCAGGGCGTTGTTTGACCATGTTGGTGATTTGGAGCAGGAGTTGAGTTTCAAGAAGGATGATATTCTCTATGTGGACGACACGCTGCCCGGAGGGAATTTGGGTTATTGGTTGGCATGGCAACTGGACGAGAACGCACAGAAGCTGGTGCGCGGACACGTGCCCAGCAAGTGCATGTATGTCTATATGTGCTGTTCATGTAATCATCACTGGTGTTGTTTTACAGTTAAACATGACAAATTAATTCATCTAAATGTTTAAAATATGATGCACATGATATAGCATGTAGTGTTGTCAAAAATATCCATTTTTTTTGATGCACATCGATACTGATATATCTGAAACTGCTTCCAGTGTGAATTAAACATACATTGCACCTTTTGATTACATGCAGCGCTCAGTAATGCTCACACCACCCTGTTTTAAGTACAAATAGGAAAAATAATACTTCTCTCTAAAGAAATGTGAAATTCTTCAGTTTTTCTGCAGTGTATAGGATTTTTTCTTAGGCTCATATGTCATATTAAAGGCATGGATTGATTTTGCATACCTAATGACAAAAATTAAGAAAGTGCTTTTTATCATAATATAAAAATTTATAATATAACATTTTCTAACAATTTATAGTTATAGGCCTCCATAGTTTTCCATAAAATAACAGGCCATATAATAAAATAATAAAAATAAATGAATAAAATAAAAATGAATCAAAACTATATAGACATAAAAAAAACAGAATCTACTAAAAATGACCAAAACACAAAAACAAAATTGCTTAAATTTTAACTGAAATGATGAAAACAGAAATTTATAAAAATAAAAAACTGATGCAAAATATTAATAAAAACAATAACACTTCCCAGTATATGTTTTTTTTTTTTTTTGCATATGTGTGACTTCAGTTGTTCCTACATTTGCATAATTAAGATTTTTTTGTTGTTGATGCATACCTAATCACAAAAAATAAGAGTGCTGCGACAGATTTTTATCATAATAATATAAAAATGTATAATATAACATTTTCTAACAATTTATAGTTATAGGCCTCCTCCATAGTTTCCCATAAAATAATAATAATAATCTAAATATATTTATTCTTAATGATCTTATACTTATTCTTAAATTTGTTCTATTTTTATTTGATATGAAATGGTATTATTACAGTAGTATTTTTTTTTTTGTTTAATATTTTTGCATACCTCCTGACAAACATTTAGAAATGACTGTCACAGATTTTTATTATCATAATATAGTATTTTATAATAAAACCGTTTCTAATAATTTTGCATGTTAACAGTTCACCCTGTAGTTTTCCAAAAAAAAAAAAAAAATTTCTTGCTTTTTCTAATTTTGTTTGATTTTTTTTTTTTTTTTTTTTTTTTTTTATAGTAATAATAACAGCAATCATAATAATTATCTTTACTCATATTGATATATAAACAAAATGTTTGACCAAATTGTGCAGACCTGCAAACAAGCACAATAAACCTGCATTTTTTTTTTTTAAATCGTTTGTTTGTTTTAAAAATCCCATTTTTAATATGGGCAATAAAAAATAAATAAATAAATATATATATATAATAATAATAATATTATTATTATTATTATTATTATTATTATTATTATTAATTTTTTATGTATTTATTTATTTTTAATTATTTATTTTTTTAACCAAAAAAAAATTGCAATTGATTTTTTTTTTCCCAAATTGTGCAGCCCTAAAGTTTACTGTCAGGGGTAAAAATCTAAAATTTATGCCCTTATTGTTGTGGCAGTTTTTCCCCGAGGTATTGAAAATGATATTGAATATCACAAATTTTTAAGGTATTGTATTGAAGTCAGAAATCCCTGTATCGTGACAGCACTAATAGCATGCATGTATCTTATAAGCTGTTGTTTGTGTGTGTGTGTGTGTGTGTGTGTGTGTGTGTGTGTAGGATGGATCAAGATTCCCAGCGGCGGTACAGCGTCACAGACGGTAAGGACGACAGCGGTTCCGGTAAAACGCTCTCGGCCGCGGCGCGCCGATCCTTCTTCCGCCGGAAACTCAAACACAAACGCAGCAGCTCCAAAGACGGCCGAGACGCTCCGGCGGCAGACGCCGTCAGCACAGACTCCGTGCCCTACATGGACGGTGAGAAACAGCACGTGTAGTGAGCGAAACTTCACGTTTATCCTCAAAGTCTCATTTACTCTTTATTTGTTCAGACTGTCTGAGTCCGGCGTATCAGCGCGTGCTAAAAGTGGAATCGACCAATCGCAGGCCGGTGCTGATACTGGGGCCCCTCGTTGAGCCAATCAAAGACATGCTGCTCAGAGAGGCTCCTGGGAAGTACTGCCGCTGTTTACCTGGTGAGATCCGCTGACACCTGACACGTAATGGAGTTTAAAGCATTCATAACAACTTGAGCATGACTGGGTTTTCAATTTTGACTGCGGGATACTGAGAGGATGATGTCAAATGATTTCTCACTCGCTCTTCGTGTTGTTCAGAGGGGATGAAGGCGACCCAGCAGGCCATCGAGCGAGGCGTCAAAGACTGTCTCTTCATCGATTACAAGCGCCGGAGCGGCCACTTTGATGTGACGACGGTGGCATCCATTAAGGAAATTACAGAGAAGGTGAGAGCGAGAGACACCAGACTCTTATGAAACATCGCTAATCCAAACGCTGACTGAATTATCTTCAAATCGAAGTGAATAGAAACACCGATATCTTGCCTGATGTCATGAATATGTGTTACGTTTTATTTAAAGACAACAATGACTCATTTAGGATAATTTTAAAAAGAGAATCCAATGAGAATCACCACTGAGCATGATGAGAAAACCTCAAAATTAAAACATCCGGACACATTAAGATGGAGAAATCTGGGCTGAAAATGGCTTAATTGTCTTTTATATACATTTATTCATTTGTCAGACACTTTTTATGCAGAGCAACTAACAAATGAGGAAATTTAGCAGGAAATAATGTATCAGTGGCCAAAAATGGTTGTGGTTCCTCTTTATATAGAACATATTATTATAATTTTATCTACTATTATATATGTGTGTGTGTGTGTGTGTATATATATATATGTATATGTGTATATGTATATATATTTCCTGACATTTATTTATATATATATTTCCTGACATTTATTTATATATATATTTCCTGACATTTTTATATATATATATATATATATATATATATATATATATATATATATATATATATATATATATATATATATATATATATATATTTCCTGACATTTATTCATATATAAATTTCCTGACATTTATTTATATATATATATATATATATTTCCTGACATTTGTGAGGAAATTGTCATTAAAATAATGTATGAATCTTATATTATTTCGAATCTTAATCGTTCAAAATTAATTTTAATTTTCTTACTGTAAAACATAAGTAAATAATCTAATGAATGATGTATCTATTATTATAAAGATTCATGTGTATGTTACTCGAGAGGTCATGCTGAGGTCACGCTGTCTCTCTCTCTCTCTTTCTCTCTCTCTTTCTCTCTCTCTCTCTCTTTCTCTCAGGACTGTCATTGTCTGCTGGACATCGCACATTACGCCATCGAGCGCCTGCACGTCGTCAACATTTACCCCATCGTCATATTCATACGATACAGAAACGCCAAGCAGATCAAGTAAGTGACGTCTGCCTTTGGATGTTGACATAAACACACACACATTTATGTTGGTCCTGAACATCCCTTTTTCCATTAGTGCTCAGTCTTTCTCTCTCATTACAGCTTTATATTGCATTGCCCTTGCAGGCCACATACAACACGATGTCTGATTCATTTTTGAATGATTCTTTATTATGACTCGCTCTACTAAAGCCACGCTGAGCACAATTAGTCAGTGACTTTGATTACTAATGAGGGAGTTGCCTAGACTCCTCGCCGCTAGAAATAAACATTTAGCCGTGCTTTCAAATGCATTTGACCTGCAGTAGCTGAGTCATTGTTTTATTCACTCAGGGAGCAGAAAGACCCCGTGTATCTGCGAGACAAAGTGTCCCAAAAACATTCCAAAGAGCAGTTTGAGTCTGCGCAGAGGATCGAACAAGACTACAGCAAATACTTCACAGGTCTGAGACGCACACACGCATGCTTTTACACGATTACGCACACGACGGCGTGCTGGTGAGTGACGTGTGATGCCGTTCTGTTGCAGGCGTCGTCCAGGCCGGCAGTCTGGCCAACATATGCACTCAGATCATGGCCATCGTGGACCAGGAGCAGAACAAAGTGCTTTGGATTCCTGATGGAAGCATGTGAAGAACGATAAACTGAGTCCACACACATCCTTCACAACACCCTGCTGAAAAATGATCTACTTGCTAAGCATTTTTGTTGTTTTTCATTACAAATATCTAAAGATTCTTAAATTGCGTTTAAGGAAAGAGACTTAATGTGTTCACCTTCAGGCCATCCGAGATTAGGATGAGTTTGTTTCTTCATCAGATTTGAAGGAATGTCTCAGCAATGGATGCTCTGCAGTGAATGGGTGCCGTCAGAATGAGAGCTGATAAAAACATCACAATACAGTCCATCGGTTAACATCTGGAGAAGACAAAAGCTGAAACAAATCCAGCGTTAAGAGGGTTTTAACTAAAATATGAGTCCATAACAACGCTTCCTCCAGTGAAAAGTGTTCTGGTCTGAATCAGGAGAGAAATCTGCGCAGATCAAGCAGCTCTAAACAAATAAGTGGCTGGATTTCGGTGTGAGAGACAACAATAGATGGACTTATTATGCTGGATTTGTTTAATCTTTTGTCTTCTGCAGATGTTAACTGATGGATTATTATCAGCTCTCGTTCTGACGGCACCCATTCACTGCAGAGCATCCATTGCTGAGACAACTGATGAAATCACATCACAGCTGTTCCTTTAAGAACCTTAAGATATTAGTACAAGACAAGAATACTGAGTGAGAATAGAATAGTTTTGCAGCGTAATAACACATGGCCACCGATCTCACACTGTTGCAACACTCCACTGCTGTTAATTCACTACACACCTCTAGGGCTGGACGCTATATCTCATACATACAATTAAATATTAAGTGCTTTATGAGCAGCTATGAATTTCCTAATGGTTTAATATGTTTTTATTTGGTGGTCAAGCTTCATGATGGATTGCAATCAGTCGATTCAATGATGTGCATCCTCACTCAGACTCGTGTCTTTTTGTTGCTTATAAATATAATTTAATGTAAATATCACTGTTTTGACTATATCGCCCAGCCCTGAACAAACACTCCTCGCACACACAAACTCTCAGGCAACGATCACAACTGTTAGACGAGCAGCAATATCCTCCATTCACTGTGTTTTCTCTGTGGTAACACTAATTTATGAGGGCTTTCATGTAGTTCTTCGTGTTTACAGAGGTGAGGTTTATGAACCAGCTTACTTGAATGTTTAACTTCGTGTATCTGTCCCCGTAAGGGTCCGATCCGATCCGATCGGTGCATGCTAGTTCGACACAGACGCTCAATTTATGGTTTTCTGAGGTTAAAAATACTGACCGTTCTGATCGCTGATCATGTTAAAGGGTTCATTCACCCTGAAATGAAACTTGTGTCATCGTTTATTCAAGCCTGTATTCTGTGGAACACAAAAGCAGATGTTTAGCAGAATGTCTGCGCTGCTCTTTTCCACACCGACAGCTTACCATGCTTCAAAAATCATGTATTTAGAGAGCTTTTTGAGGTTTATTTCTGACTCCAAGTTGTCATATGAAGTGCTTTTTTGATTCCCTTTCATTGCACAGAAAAGAGCAGAGTGAACTTTCTGCCATCTCTGGGTTTGAAACAACATGCAAATATTTTTCATTTTTGGGTGAACTATTCCTTTAAGCTTTAATGTAGCAGTTTCTGTATTTCACTTTCTTTTTAAGTGTACTTGTTTTTATTTAAATGAACGATGCAATAGTCTGCTGCATGATAATTTTACTATATGCTCTGATTATTTTTACTGTCTGGTTCATTTGTAACTCTAATTTAAATGTCTTTTGTAGTCGAGTATTAGGCAGAGCTCAATGCTTCTTCGTAATATCGTAAAAGCTCCTCTCGTTTTCAGAAACAAACGTGCCAAATGCTTTCCTCCGCTTTGCCTGTATTTTGCACTCATTTGGATGGAAAGGTAGACAGACCTACTTTATTAATCCCAGACGGGAGATTGAGTAATCCTCGTTCAGGAATAGTTAGTTAATCCTCTCTCTCTCTCTAGTGAAAGCTTTGGTACTACAATAGTCTTCCTGTTTACCTTACGAAAGGATGTTCGCTGTGACATCACTTCCTGTTCTGACCCGTGCTGACCAATGAAACGAGTCGTCTGATTTAGCTTCATCAACAAAGATTAAAAGTCTCACATCACGTAATGTTCTTCCACTCCTGCCAATAATGACACTGATGTTGAATTGGTGCAGATGCTCAGATTGTAGCTGGAAACAAACAAACATATAATTCCATTATGTTTTATAATGATATAACACCCTGGTACTTTCACATTTAAAACAAAAATATGATTTTGTAATTGTTACATTAATAAAGTCTAAATTAAACATGACCCAGCATATTTTACTGTGTAAACACATATTTATTTTTATAAAATGTTTGTCTTTTTTTCATGTGTGTGTATTGAGTTTGTAGTTTGTGCTGAATTCATGGACAACTTGGAGCTGTGAGGAAAGTAAAAGTCTCAAATATTCTACACATTTCTATAAGCATGATTTAATGTAATGTGTGGTGTGTCCCAGAGCTCATGTGGATAATATGATGATGCAGTTCCTGTGAGGAGTCACCAGATGGCATCATATCCTTCTTCAGCCTCTCCTCCATAACCAGAATTATATAAACATCACATCAGGTGAAATATTATTACTGGCTGAGCTGATCAGCGGAAAATATCATACGGCAGAAAGAAGATTATTTGTTATCATACAAAAGGAGAAACAAGCTCACCTTGATGCTGAATGTGGCTTTCACTTTGTAAAATATCAGTGACTCACATTTAGGTTTAAAAATAAACTTGTTTGAAGCCATAGAGAAAAAAATAAAAAGGGTTTTCCACTTTCTCAGAAAGCTTTTGTAAGTTTGCATCTATTTATTTATTATTTTTTAAATTTCCATAGAATCTGGAGTGCATGGATTCAGATGGAAAACCTTTCAATGACGCACATACATAATCAAATCTGGGATATAATGCATTTATGTTGCAAAGTGTAACAAATGTTGATCTGACTGTGCACAATAATTGAGGCGTTCGTATCGTGGTTATTAATGTAATGAGACTTTCAGTCATTTATTATGGTAACCATGGTGTCCTTGAAAATACCATATTTTGGTTACCAGGGTGTGATTATGGGTTTAGCGGGACCCTGAGCAATAACAATCACTTTAACAATGAAGAACGACTTTTACTGTCGTCATGGGCATCAATAAAAGTCTCGTAAATGTGTTTTATTTTTACATCTCCGAATTTGAGCTCTTCAAGGACAAGTGAGGAGCTCCTGTTTTGAATCACTCTTTTATAAGTTGATCTTGCTTTTTACTGTGAAATAATACAGACTATATATATATATATATATATATATATATATATATATATATATATATATATATATATATAGGAAATATGTAAGAAGTTATAAGAAATATATCATTTATTTTGGTAGTAGCCTAAATGACTTCCTTTCAATAATCGGTTAAAACCGGATTAAGATTTTTACAAACTATGTTAATTTTTTTCAAAGGACACATTTTAAACTAAAAATAAATAAGTAAAAAGGTAGGCTATTTGTGTTTATATTTGTGTTTTGTAAATCTATAATAAATTCATAAATAATAACAGTAGGCTACCGTAAAAAGCTGACAGTTGTTGCCATGGTTACGTTCTAAGCGTAACCATGTCAATTTATCGCGCTAACCAGCTTGTAATCGTACTTTTTATGGCTACTGAAACGTTTTAAATGTGTTTTAAATATTTTTCATGCCCACTTACCATAATCCACAACCTAAAAACTAAAGCTACTTCTCTCAAAACTGTAGTTACCATGACAGATTTCTGTAAAATAATAGCGACTGATGGATGTTTTGACTGTTGGCGGGGTTTGGAGACGTTCTGACGGGCATCAGACAGACTGGCTCCGCCCTCTGGCACCTGTAAATCTGCCCTGAACGAGGCGAGTGGAGAGAACGGAGCTGAACGCAACACGTTAGTGAATGAGAGCGCACGGAAGATCCGCGCCGTTCGCGGACACTCACGCAGGCTTTAAATCGCGGGGATGTTTTCCATCATGATACATGTCCAGCGTGCGACCTCGTTTAAAGACGCGACGAAGCGTTTCCAGTAGGACTTTGGGTGCGTTTTGAGAACGACTTTTCAACTGCGCGTCACCGGTTGCGCGGAGAACCGAGCAGCGGGCGAAAGCGCAGAGCGCGGCGGGAGGAGAGTGCGCACACGCGGGGCTCTGCCCTGCCAAACATGGCTGATCGTCGGGAGCGGGGCGCTGCAGGGATCTCCAGAAAGACGCTCGATGCTCCCCACTGAAGAACCAGAAGATGATGATGGTGATGAGAAGCGGCTCTCCACAATAATGACTTATCCGTCCTCGGTTCGGAACATGGCTGTGATCATCCCCTACACCAGCGATATACCCTGTGACCCCAAAGGCCAGAGGATGTGGTGGGCTTTCCTCGCCTCCTCCATGGTCACTTTCTTCGGGGGTCTGTTCATCATCCTGCTGTGGAGGACCCTCAAGTACCTGTGGACGGTGTGCTGCCACTGCAAGGGTAAAAAGAAGGTAAAACGCCCCAATGACACCTGCTTTTAGGTCAAAAGTTTGGACGCGCTTCACTGATGTTTTCGTGATCTTATAAACCTGTGATCCGCATGCAAATTACTTCATAAGCGCGCAAGTTCCTTCTTCAGCTTTGAAATGTTGTTGAAGTTGGTTGATGCATGAACTCAAGAGTTTTTACAACAGCGGCACTACATCATATTTGCGTTTCTCATCGCTTTACTGTTATTCTAACAGGTGGGCAACAGGTTGTGCCCAAACCCTTGACTGATCATGTGAATGTATAGTTTGTTCAGCTCTGAAGTGTGTATTCTTTTACATATGTGACCCTGGACCACAAAAATCAGTCATAAGGGTCGTTTTATTTTTGAAAGTGAGATTCATGCATCATCTGAAAGCTGAATAAATAAGAGACAATATTTGAAAATCTGGAATCTGAGCGTGCAAAAAAATCTAAATATTGAGAAAATCACCTTTAAAGTTGTCCAAATGAAGTTCTTAGCAATGCATGATCAAAAATTCAGTTTTGATATATTTACGGAAGGAAAATATCTTTGTGGAACATGATCCTGCTGATTTTTGGCATAAAAGAAAAATTGATCATTTTGACTCATACAATGCATTGTTGGCTATTTCTACAAATATACCTGTGCTGCTTATGACTGCTTTTGTGCTCCAGCGTCACATATTGCTCTTTGTGAATGCTCGAGGAGAGTAAAACCATTTCGTGCTCATGTAAACAGTCTTAAACAAAAGTGTGAGAAAATAGGACTTGATTAACTTTGAATCTCTTCTTGCCTGATAACTGAAGTGTGAAATGAGCGTTTTACTGATATAATATGAAACATGTTGCTTAGATGAAGCAGCTTCCAAACTGTAAAGCGTAACGTGAATGAGAAAGTCTAGAAAAGACTAGTATCTTGTTTTTCTACATGGCAGCTAATAGCCAGTGTCTAACTTGGTTGCTAAGGTGTTCTAGGTGGTTGCTAGGGATTGCTATAGGTAGTTGCTAAAGTCTTCTAAATTATTGTTAGGCAGCTGATAAGGAGTGGTTTAACTTGTTTGTTGTCTTTGTCTGTCTTTGAACTTCCGTTATTGACATTTGTTAAACAAATAAGTCTATGATTTTTATCTCTGGGTGGTGAAAAGTTTCTCTGTAGACATTATGCACCAGAGAAACAGTGCACAGTCATCTTTAAATAGTCATCTCTGTCTTTGGACTTCCATTTTTGGGTATCTCTGTAGCATCACTGTTAAAGAGCTGGTGAAGTGGATTTACTTACTGTAGAGTTAATGAAAACTATCATGTGCATTGTAATGTTTGAAGCGAATGCTATAAATGTCACCGGGCAGATTTTAAAACGAGCGGTTCATTTATAAATTTGTAAGATGTGGGAATACAAAGCAGAAGACCGAAGACAATAAGCGTGCGCAGTGCTGTAAAGGGGCGGGGCTACATAAAGTGGGAGGTGGATATAGAGTGTACTAGTATTTTGATTTCATGTTGACTTTAGATACGGATTCAGGAACTGAGTTTACGTGCTGTTCACTTGAAAACAGTGTTTTGTCTGTTAAGGGTGTGCGATATTTATCATCTAGGATAAGCCTGATATCATATGAGTAGTTTTATCAATGTGCAAGCTTACGTTATGGAGTGTTATTCACTTTGCAAAAAACAAACAGAAATGCATCTTTACAGTCCTAACGCATTGGCTGTGTGATGAATCCTATTAAAATGCAGTTAGAATGACCCTATAATTCAGTTTATACGAGCAAAAAATGCTGTTTTCCTGAATATCAGCACGTGAGCGTGATCGCAAATTAGATCGATTTTATGCAACACTTGAACAAACAGGATGTTTTAAGTGAATTACACCGTACTAGACAGTCGCAATGTTGTCTGTTTTACTTCTGAAATAGTTCCAAACAAAGCCAGGTCAGAATATTTGTACATTTTAAAGAAACACTGCACTGTTTTGTTCCTGAATGAATCTGTTTTTGAATGAATCATTTGAGTCAGCGATTCAATAATTGATTCATAAAGACGTTTCTGAATGTTCTGAAGCTGTTTTGAATGAATCGTTTAAATGAATGATTCAATGAATCACTTATTAAGACAGGGTCTTACCATCACAGAATCACACTCGGCAAAATATTGTTTAATTATGGGAAAAATCACGAAAAATATTGAGATATCATTCTTGTCAATATTGCACACTTCTTCTTTGTAACCAGTTATTAAAGACTACTGAGTGTTTTTAAAGAATCTGCTGTGCACAGTTGTACATTTACACCTGTATCTGTTTGAAAGCTGTTGATTTGACAGGAACACAGAGAGCAGAGTCGTACGAGAGCTTCGCTTGCGTCTTTTACCCATGTTTGACATGGAGCCAGTGGTCAGGAATAGGCTGAGTTTTCACTGCCATTGTGTAGTCTGCCCACACACACACACACACACACACACACTCACACAGCTGTTGCTTTCATTACAGGCCTGTCAAACATAGTTGTGTTCTGCCAGACGTTTCAGGAAGCCTTTTTCTCCCGTTCAGACCTCAGCGGCCTGTTTCCACTCAAACACACGGCTCTGATTGAACTTGCTGATTTAATGTCAGCATCAAATCAATCTTTGCTTATTTTCTTAATACATGTTCCTGCTCTGATTAAGAGTGATTCATCTGTGACTGTCCTCAACTGTGACGTCAAACACAGCAGACAGGGAAAATATGAGCCTATTTCATGATAACCAGGACATCTAAACATCTACTGCTTTATTGCAATATATATATGATACTGTGGTGCAATATAGATCCTTGGCATATTTGAAATGCATGTATTTTTGCTTTCGCATTTGCTTCCCCAAAAATCCCTAAAACCTTTTGTAATACAGTTGTAGTTTGGCGATTCATTTTATTTATGTAAAATTAGTTTGTATTTGAACCATTTCTATTGAATTTGAGGTTAAATACGACATTTATTCACCCATTTGCATGCACACTTCTTCTCTTATAGTGATAGTTTACCCAAAAATAATCATTCTGAATTTGTAATGTTGTTTAAAGTCTGCCTGTTTCTCTTGATAAATGTGACCCTGGACGACAAAACCAGTCTTAAGTGTCAATTTTTTCAAAATTGAGATTTATACATATGCTGAACAATGGAATAAATAATCTTTCCATTGATGTATGGTTTGTTAGGATCGGACAATATTTGTCTGAGATACAACTATTTGAAAATCTGGAATCTGAGGGAGCAAAAAAATCTAAATATTGAGAAAAACGCCTTTAAAGTTGTCCAAATGAAGTTCTTAGCAATGCATATTACTAAACAAAAATTAAGTTTTGATACATTTACGGTACGAAATTTACAAAATATCTTCATGGAACATGATCTTTACTTAATATCCTAATGTTTTTTGGCATAAAAGAAAAATCGATAATTTTGACCCATACAATGTATTTTTGGCTATTGCTACAAATATACCCCAGCGACTCAAGACAAATAATCAGCAAGCTTTGATGGCAATGAAAATATTAGCTATTCCCACACAAATGTGCATATATTTACAGTGTTTTAATGTTATAAAGAGCTAGAGAAAGAAATTAAAAAATCCACTCATGCATAAATGACGCAACTAGGTGTGAGCGATATTGGCAAAAATATGATATCTCAGTATTTTAGGGACTTTGTCGATAATGATAATGAAACGATAATTTGCTGTGTTTTTTGCTCTGGTACTTTAGGCCAGTCATGGAAAAATAAATAAGACACTAAAACCGCCAGTAGGTGGCAGCAAGTCCCTGTGTTAATGAGTGATTCATTGAATCATCTATTCAAATGATTCGTTCAAAACAGCTGATTTGTTTAGAAACGAATCAAGTGACTGTCTTTAGAACCAGATCATTGAATCACACAGTGCATGCTTTTGGACTGTGAAGACGTGTTTTTTTTTAAATACTTTAAATTTCAAATATATATATACATTGCACTAAATGTTATTGTTCTACTGATAGATGGTCTCCTTAATGTTACAAGCTTGTCAGTTCAGTTCAGCTACAGTCTGTCTGCAATAGAGTGGTTTGAGTGAATTTATGGCTTTCCTGAACCATGTAGAATAGAACAGAACAGAACAAACTGGTATTACACTTCACATTCTGTCCCTCTCACTTCGCTTTAGTTGCTTTTGTGTTCCACAGAAGAAAGTCAATGATGACAGAATGTGCATTATTGGGTGAACTGCCTCTTTAATACAAGATTTTGTCATTGTAAGAGCATATATTTTTTTGCAGTGATTTACAGCTGGTCGTCACATTAATTGCAGCTCTCAAACTGTCCATCTCCTCTCACTTTCTCTGTTTTCATACATGCATCTTCCTCATTCAAACTGCCGTGTCACTCTCCTGTAGTGTGCGTGAATCAGATACTTGTTGCTAAGCAACAGGCAGCATATTCATTATTGAGCTGGGAAATATCCCCTTATGTAATTGTGCTTTTCTAGAGACCACACACACACACTCACCTGTCAGAGTGTGTGATCAGAGTGTGTTTTCTTCACCACAAACGCATTTACATTCAGAATCTACAGGCGTCTCACACACAATCTGAGCCAGAAATAGAAATCCAGTCTGATCTCCTTCAGATGGGTTTGATAATGTTCATATTCAGATGTTGTTTCACAGGATTCTGCTGTTCGTTAATTAGTTTTGCTCGCACATAATTAAAGCATGGATACACATTATAAAAGACTGCAAACACAGAATTATAAATCCTACATAGTCAGCTACCTTCTCTTCTGCTCACCAAGGCTGCATTTATTTGATTAAAAATACAGTATAACAGTAAAATTGTGAAATATTATTACAGTTTAAAATAACTGTTTTCTATGTGAATATATAGTAAAATGTAATTTATTTCTGTGATCAAAGCCGAATTTTCAGCATCATTACTCCAGTCTTCAGTGTCACATGATCTTCAGAAATCATTCTAATATGCTGATCTGCTGCTCAAGAAACATTTTTGATTATTATGAATATTGAAAACAGTTGTGCTGCCCAATATTTTTGTGGAATATTGAAAATTCAGCTTTGATCACAGCAATAACATTACATTTTAACAGATATTCACATAGAAAACATTTTTTACTGTATTTGTGATCAAATAAATGCAGCCTTGGTGAGCAGAAGAGACTTCTTTCGAAAACTTGATACTATTTTAAAGATCATAATTTGTGCATTTGGTGTAACAGAATATGTTGACATGCTTTAAAGGTGGGGTAAGTGATTTCTGGCAGCCAGTGTTGATATTTGAAACCACCAAAACAAACACGCCCCTACCCCAAAAGGGTCTCGCCCCTATTTTGATAGCTCCGCCCCACACATACATACGCAAACCAGGCAATAATAGTTCTGTGAAACAAAGCAAAACCAAGGTCACTCACCGATCGAGAAGAAACAAAGCAACCTCGGCGTCCGATCGCATGCCTTCTGCTCCTTCAGTAAGTCATCTTTTGTTCCGCAGACGTTTTCCTCTTTTGTTTTTTTATCCGCCATCTCTATCTTTCTGTCGTCGCTTGGCTCGGCTAATGTCTGTCATGTGCACTGATGAGCGCTCTCTCCTCGCATCATGAGTAGACACGCCCCTTACTGCTGATTGGCTACAAGTTTGTTTTGGTACTCGGCCCTGACTCGTTTTCTAAAGCGTTTTTGAAAAAATGCATACCCCACATTTAATGTCCAAAAAAACATTATTTTTCAAATACTGTACATTTATTGTAGTTCCTCTATGCCCCGCCTTTTCTACAAAGCCCCTCCTTCCGACAAGCACAGTCTGCTCTGATTGGCCAGCTGACACAGTGCATTGTGATTGGCTGAACACCACAAGCACGCATCGGAAATGTAATGCCCCTTGCCATAATCACGAGCTTCAGCTTTCAAAGTAAATATAAAGAAAGTTAATAATGTCGTTAGTTTTACCATCAGTTCAAGCCCGAGAGGGGAACAGAGTATGTATTTGCACACAAGCCGTGGTTAAGACAGCAGCTGACTCCACTGTGATGTGACCCTGTCTCTCTCTCTCTCTCTCACACACACACACACACACACACACACACACACACACAAAACGCGTTACTCTACACTGCGCAAAACTCCACATTTGAACAGTCAATAGCAAATTCTTAAATTAATAACAAAACATACTTACAGTCGCTGATTCAGAAGCGCCAGATTGTCAGAGCAAAATGGGAATTGACTTATTTTTATTTTTTTTTAGAAATAGCCTTTGTTCACAGCCAGCCTTGTACTCTCCTAGGTTCACGAAACTGTCGTCCATAAAATGCGTTGCACTAATTCGAACATTTGGGTGTGCTGTTCTGTTGTAAACAAAACTTAACCAATGATTTCTAATTGCATCTACTTCCGGAAGGCCAAATAAAGTGCTTTTGCTTTCACTCAGAAACACACAGCGTCTCCTGACAGGCTGCATCAACACTACTGCAGTTACTGAAACCACGCCGCCTTTCTTTGCATGCAAATTTGGACGGCGTTACACAAATATTTCCACATCGTGACGTAGACATGTTTTATTCCGGTCTGGATCAGCCTTCTCTTTTAGACAGAATAAATCCTTTTGTGGGAGACTTTGAGCTTTGTAACTCTGCAGATCTGATACATGCACAAACAGCTACATAACACACTAAAGAAAAGGAAAACGAGAAATCACATCATATGACCCCTTTTATAAATGACTTCCAAACTTTTGACTGGTACATAGACAGTGACTCTCTTTGTCACACTGTGGCTCCATTTTTATCAAGCTGGATTAATCGTTTTCACTGATCTTGTAGCAGTGCATTCTGGGATTGTGTTCTTGAACAAGGATACCCTTACTAGGCAGTAGAGCTGCTTCTTTGACACACAGCAGGTTCCCAGTGTCTGTGTAATGGTGAGGTTTATGGTGTGTGTGTGTGTGTGTGTGTGTGTGTGTGTGTGTGTGTGTGTGTGTGTGTGTGTGTGTGTGTGTGTGCGCAGTCAGAGCGGCGATGGGAGATAAACAGGCAGATAAGATCTGTGTGTGTGTGTGTGTGTGTGTGTGTGTGTGTGTTGCCAGCCGCTGAGCAGCAGGTCGTCTCAGACGCTCATGTGGACAAACAAAGGCCGTCTGTCCACAGACACATTACCCATGATGCCGTCACAGAGATCAGTGTTTGAGTTACAGATGTCAGCCATCGTCACACACGAGCTGATGTTCAAACGTTCACATTTCATTCTTCTTTTGATTTAAGGTTCAATTCGCTGTAAAAAAAAAAAATCAACCCGAACAGAGCATTACTGAAACTTGCCAATCATCTGAATTAATCATTTATGTTGTTTACAATCAATGATTGTTTTATGAATCATTCAAAGTAGCAAAACTTTAGTTTGGTATTGTTTAGTGTGAATTATTTTTAGGTTTTGAGTAACCATGTTCCGTGAACCGGTTCAAACTTAGAACAACAAGTTGAGAGAACTCAAAAGTCTGCTGAAGCTGGTTGCCTTAATCTTTTTAAGTTTGCTCAACTTTTTATTTATTTATTTACAGTGTTGTTGAGTTGAGAGAACTTAAACATTTAAGGCAACCAGCTTCAGCAGATTTTTGAGTTTTCTCAACTTGTTGTTCTAAGTTTACACAACAAAAAGTTGAGAGAACTCAAAAATCTGCTGGTTGCCTTAAACCTTTAAGTTTGCTCAACTTTTTTTTCTTTTTTTCTTCTTTTTTTACAGTGTATCTATCTATGTTATGCATATCTAGCATTATATCTCATGTCTATCATATCTGATATCTATCCTTATATCTATCATTGTGTCTTATAACTTTCAATACATCTATCATTATACTGTATCTCATATTTCTATTGTTGAGTCTATCTGTCGTTACATCTGTCATTATATTTATTATATCTATCATTATATCTTATCTATAGTTATATCTGTTATATTTTATATTTATCGTTATTTCTTATATCTATTGTTAAATCTATCATTATATCTATCGTTATGTCTTATATCTTGCGTTATATCTTATATCTATTGTTAAATCTATCGTTATATCTATCATTATGTCTTATATATATTGTTAAATCTGTCGTTATATCTATTGTTATATCTATCATTATATTTTATATCTATCGTTAAATCTATTGTTATATCACATATCTATCATTATATCTATCGTTACGTCTTATATCTATTGTTATACCGTCTATCTGTCATTATATCTATCTTTCATTAAATCTATTGTTATACCTTATATCTATTATTATATCTATTATTATATCTGTTATATCTATCAATCATTACGTTTATCTTGTATCTATTGTTATGTCTATTGTTATGTTGTTCTATCTATCTATCTATCTATCTATCTATCTATCTATCTATCTATCTATCTATCTATCTATCTATCTATCTATCTATCTATCTATCTATCTATCTATCTATCTATCTATCTATCTATCTATGTCTGTCTGTCTATCTGTCTATCGTTCTATCTATCATTATACCGTTATATCTATTGTCATGTCTGTCATTCTATCAATATTTAATTAAATCTGTCATTCGTTCTGTTGGTCCGCCTGTCTGAATTTGTCTCTCTCTCTGTGTGTGTGTGTGTGTATCTATCTGTCCATCTAATTTTTCCATGGTTTTTGAGCATCTGGTGTGTATATGTGTGTGTGTGTGTTTGTGTGTTTTTAGCGTGTGAGTGTGCATGTGTGTGTTTTAGCATGTTATTGTTTTGGGGAGGATGGGGTCTGTCTGCACATTGTCTGGCATGCGGATAAAAGCTCTCTCGCTCTCTCTCTCTCCCTCTCTCTCTCCCTCTCTCTCTCTCTCTCTCTCTCTCTCTCCCTCTCTCTCTCTCTCTCTCTCTCTCCTCTCTCTCTCTCTCAATCACATAAACAGTCCCATTAGTGGAACACCATTAAGAAGGAGGTCAGCGCCAAATCTACTTTCACAATCCCTCCCCTCCCTTCCGTTTCTCTCTCTCTCTTTTTCTCAGTTTTTCCCCCTGAATGGAAGCACCGCTCCTGACAGTCGGTTGTGACACATCTGCGTCTATATTTATCATATAAACAGTGGTTGTAATATTTGTTAGCCGTAATGAGAAAGCAGCATGTCAGACGGCAGCTGCTCATGTAAACACTGCATTCATGTTATCAGTGAGCTCTGATTGATCAGCGGTTTTATTTATTTATTTACTCATTTAAATTCCATAATTTATATTTTGTTTATTTAATTATTTAAATTCAAATACCGCAATAAATAAATAAATTATATGATATTTATTTATTAACTTAATTTAATTTAGTCATTTTTCATCTCATTCCAAAGCATGAGACAATCAAAAACAAATCAATCAATGTATTCTGTTATTTATTTATTTTAATTTTATTCAATTACTGTAATGTATTTATTTATATATTTGTTTATTTTAATTTAATTGTAATTAATTATTTTTAATAATAAATGCAGATGGTGCAATATAATTTATTTACTTTGATTTATTTTGAATTTATATATTTCTTTTTATTTATTTGAATTTTATGAAGTGACACACAAATTTAATAAAATTTTTAATTTAATTTAATTTAATCCCAAAGCATGAAGCAACCAAAAACCCAAACCAAAATATGTTTATTCAATATAGATGGTGCAATATAATTTATTTATATATTTATTATATATGCATGTATAATTTTCTATTTTAAATGTTTAATCTCATCCCAATCAAAACCAAAATGATACTAAAAACATGTGCATACTTAAAAATAGGTGTTGCATATAGAACATGTGCATATGTGTCATATGTTTTGTTTAAATGTAATGAGCCCTATCATACAGGCCAGGTGCGACGCATGTGACGCTAGTTATCGCAGTAGTTATAGCAGTTATCGTTTTCACGTCCTGCGCCATGTTGTTTAAATAGCAAATGCATTTGCGCTCATTTGTGCGCCCGTGGGCGAGCTGGTCTGAAAACGAGGTGTGTTCAGCCACATTGAGGAACTGAAATAGACTGTGCTATTAACAAACTAAAACCTGGTCTAAAGTCAATTGCGCAGTATTTTTTAGTTATTTAAAAAGCGCGTTAGTAATATGCGCCTATAGACGGGTCCACAATGCACATACACTTGGCTTATTACACACACAGGGACGCACAGCAGCACTCAAACACACCAAATATTAAAAATTAAAAGATCACAATGTAAAAGATTATTAATGTGTAGCCTACATAGATATAAAAATGGCTACATAATGGCTAGTCATTGCATGGATCATAATGAGGGTCCACGCACAAGCAGCTCCGTTTGCGCTTGCAAATTCCGCCGTGTAAATAGCGAATCTGCCATGGCGCGAGCGTAGCTGGCTCTTAAAGGGACTCTGATTGGTTTATAGCACGTTATGCCCAAAACACACCCATTACTCATTAAGAGAATAGGAACGACCCTTTTAGACAATATCCCAGTTTTTCCCGTCGTTAAATTAGCAAAAGTGTATTTGGACACGCCCTGTGCACCTGCGCCGTGCGCTTTAGACCATGCGCTTAGATTGTTAAAATAGTGTTTGTAAATTGAATCCCAAACTTGTAACTTTGTAACATAGTGTTTGTAACTTGAAACCCTCTTTCTTTTTTTTCTTGTTTACATGTTGTAATGGCAGCCAGATCATTGCAAGCTGACTGGCTGAGAGAAGTTCTAGATTTAACTAGAACAAACAAGAGTTTCTAGAAGGACGTCAGGCTGAAACTGGGACGCATTTCCATATTTTTGTGAATGGCTGGGGCAGCGGGCTGTGTTGTCTGCGGATGTTTTGCTGCTGGATGTGTGAGATTATGCTGATCGGAGAGTTTGAGCCACTTCCGCTCTCACTTAATTAACTAAATGGTCCAAAGCTCCGCGTTATGCTTTATTATTCAGCCTGATGGATATGGATTCAAGCCGGCCAAGAGCTGAGACGGTGAAAAGCGTTCCAGCCGATTTTAACTTCAGCCTCGTCAGAATAACTCACATTCATAAATGAGTCTGTCAGAGCGCCGCATGATGAATGAGACGAATTCACTTTTAATGCAGATGGATGTGGTTTTGCCAAATGAAAAGTTCCTCTGCTTAATTTAGCATCTCCAGATGGAAGATGTTTGAAGGATCTGAGGACACGACCGAATGATTGAACAAGAGCCTTTAATTACATTAGAGACGAATACAGATGCGCTGTGGAGCTCGTCTGCTGTTGTCTAGTTTAGAAAGTGAGGACAATTTAGCAAGACAAATAACTAGTTGTGTGATTGTAGGGACAGTGGAAGAGCAATCAGAGGTCAAGAGGTCAGCGAGTGTCGGAGCCTCTGTTATTAAAGCCGCCGGAACTCTCCATCAGTAGAGACCGAAGGCCTCACTTAAAGAAAATATACAAAATTATTCATTTTTTAATGCATTTATTTATTTCAATGTAATTATCTAATTACTTAATAAATTTTATTATTTAATTATTATTATTATTATTATTATTATTATTATTTTTAGAATATGCATTTGTTTGTTTTATACAAATGCAATATTATTTATCTAAATAGAAGTCAAAAAGAAGTTTGTTTTGATTAAAAACTATGCAAATATTTCAAATTGCCATTTATTTATTTATTTATTTATTTATTTACTTAAAGAAAATAAAGAAAATAATTTTTATAATGCATTTATTTATTTCAAAGTAATTATCTAATTACTTACTACATTTTATCATTTAAATATTATTATTATATATTTTTTAGAATATATGTATTTGTTTTTTTTATACAAATGCAATATTATTTATCTAAATAGAAGTCAAAAAGAAGTTTGTTTTGATTAAAAACTATGCAAATATTTCAAATTGTTATTTATTTATTTACTTAAAGAAAATAAAGAAAATTATTCATTTTTTAACGCATTTATTTATTTCAAAGTAATTATCTAAATAATTAATACATTTTATCATTTAATTATTATTATTATTATTTTTTTTTAGAATATATGTACTTTTCTGTATATATATATATATATATATATATATATATATATATATATATATGTACTATATTATTTTTCTAAATAGAAGTCAAAAAGAAGTTTGTTTTGATTAAAAACTATGCAAATATTTCAAATGACCATTTATTTATTTATTCATTTATTTATCATAACCCCTTTTCATAAGTCAATGAACTCTTTTAGTAAATATGTATTTATTATCTTAATGTATTTATTAATTTATTTTTGATCTTGTCCCAATTGAATTAAATATATGCATTTGTTTATTCAATATAGATGGTGCAATAATTTTAAATAAATAGTTTTAAAAGTTTGTTTAGACTAAAAATCATACAAATGTATCAAAAACATGCAAATATGTAAGAAATATCATGACTAACATGTATGTGTCATAACTCCAAGAAATATTGCATCATTTTGCTGTTAATTAAAAAAGTGTTTATTTATTTATTGGTTTGTTTGTTTGTTTGAATTGATTTACATATTTTCTATAGTAATTAATTTAAATAATTGTCCCATTTTTAAAAAATGCAACATATTTTATCTGACATTTAAATACTTATGCATGTAAATACTTATTCAGAATAACCACATAAGCTAATTTCTTTGTATTCACCCTTTTATAACCCCAAGAAATCTTGCATTATTTTGCTTTTAGTAAATGATTGTTGCAGATGCCGGAGCCGCAGTGTAATCACAGCCTTACTTCGCAAATGTGATTGTGTCCACAACAAATCCATTCACTCTGTTACACAAAACAATTAGTAATCTATCAGTCATGCAATCTAAATGCAAAAGCAGCTTTATGTGATTGCGCTCTGATGGTGTTGATTGTTGAGGGAAGAAGGAAAGTCTGGAGTTCTGGGTGTAGTTTGCCATTAGGAGCTGGTCTCTTTGATTCATGAGGGACGGTTTCAGGATTAATTGGAGTGCGGGATCTCTGCCATCACTGCCGGCCATTTTTCTTTCAACTTTGCCATCTTTTAAATTAAATATTTAAAGGGAGCGAGCATTTCTGGGCGACATTTTCAGGCGAGATCATTAGGCTGGACAGATCTGCAGCGCAGCCAATTAGTCCTGATCTGAGGACGCGGTGTGTTCGTGGTGTCTGCCCTTCCCTTTCTTTCATCTCTGTCTCTGCTAGATTTTAAGTTGTGTTTACTGCTGCCTCCGGCCCTCCAGCAAAACTTTCATGTCCTCGTACATGTTCATGTGCTCGTCTGGGAATCAAGACTTGTTTGTAAAAACTAGTGCACTTTGCAGCTTGTGCTCAACAGGAACCGCCCACTTTAACAGGAAGTGATAGTTTGTAGATGTTTTGTTTTTCTACTCCATTTAGAGGCAGTTTTATCTGAAATAAGTGCAATATTGTGGGACAAGCAATACAATTTCAATATGACAATTTTTGTAAATAGAAGAAAAGAAGTGTTTTTTTTTTGGTTTTGTTTTTTTTGGTTTTAAGTAAAAAATATATTTTAAAAAATGCGAAAAGGTGCATACATATTTATTTAATTATTTGTTTTGTCCCAAAGCATGAGATGAGCAAAAATAATTTAATTTAATTTAATTTAATTTAATTTAATTTAATTTAATTTAATTTAATTTAATTTAATTTAATTTAATTTAATTTAATTTAATTTAATTTAATTTAATTTAATTTAATTTAATTTAATTTAATTTTGATGCAATATAATTTATGCAATATAAAAGTGAAGGTTTTGATTTAAAAAAAAAATCTGTTATTTAGTCTCTTCAGAAATGTATTTTAAAAAACTAATTATTTATTTATGTATTTAGTACCACAGTATGGGACAAGCAAAAAATTAAGTTTATTTTTTATTTAATCAATATATAGATGCAATGTAATTTATAAGTTTGTTTTGATTAAATATCATGTAAATATGCAAGCTGCAACAGTAACATTCTCAAAATAGCACTTATTTAGAAATATTAACTCATTCATTCATTTATCATTTTATTCCAAAGCATGTGACAAGCAAAAAAGAATTGTAAGTCCTATTTATTTTTATTCAGTATAAATTGTGCAATGTAATTTATGCAAATGAGAGCTGTAAAGAAGTTTGTTTTGATTAAAACCCAAATATATCATGAATGTTTAAAAGTTTATGCACATACTTATTCAAAATAACAATTTATGTAGTTTTTCCATGCCATTTATCTGAAATGGATGATAAGATCTAACACACACACACAATAATAATAATAATAATGGTGCATCAGTTTAATTGCTAGTTAGTTTTGAAGAAGTGCTGATTGGTTTCTGTTGCCGATCTGTAACTCACTGACAGTCAGTTGAAAAGTCTCAAGGATACAGTAAAAAGTAGATGTATAGAAAACCATCAGAAATGATTTGCAGTCTGAGTGAAATCGATGAATGTATTGATGAGCATTGATTTTGTTCATGATATGATGTTTTCAGTGCACTGCTAGCAACACTTTCCTTCGTTTTTGGCAGCAAAACGTATTTTTTGTTGCTATTTTTAGTGGCAAGATTCTATCGAAGAGCTCATTTCTTGTGAATTATAATGCTTGCCAGCAGTTTGTGCAGTTTGTGATGTGATTTTCAAGAGCTCTGGTCAGTTTTACAGCTCACCAATACAATTAGAGCAACAGCAACAATACAGCCGCTCAGAAATACAATCACTGTCATTGTGAACGGCTCTTCAGTCCGACACTGATCGCTGATCTCCGTCCTCACTTTTCTCTTCATCTCTCTCCATTTTCTCCAGCGAACGGCCCGAGTTACAAATCTCAGCGGCCTGAAGCCGTAACCTGCCAAACAGCAAATGCACGGAAATATGTAGCACATAAATATTGTGTCTTTGATGGCTAATAAAGCTGAGAGCGAGCGATTGATTCTGATCGCTGCTGTGTTTGGATCTGCAAGGCGTCAGAGTTATTGGTTTAAATAACAGCGGCTCCGTTTCAAACCACTGCTGACAGAGAAATGCACCCTTATAAGTGACTGATTTGGAACGCTAAGAGTTTAAAGTTAACATGTTGCTTATGTTAACAGTGTGATGCTCTAATAAGCATTAAATATTGGATCAAATAGTCAAATAGTCTCCTTTTTAAAAGGAGTCTCTTCTGCGTTTTGATGTATTTTATATATTTTCTAGGCCCAAAGAATGGGATGAGCAATACAAATTTTTTCCAAATTTTTATTTAGTATAATTTCAGTATAGCAATGTCATTTATGGAAATGGAAGTGATAAAGAAGTTTATTTTGATTTTTTTTTAAAATAATATAAAGTGTCAATTAGTCAGAGATATAGTAAAAAAAAAAAAAAGATGCATAGAAATTTATTTTACCCCAAAGCAATTTAATTTAATGTATTTAGAAGCAATTCAATTTATGTACTGTAAATGTAAGTGGTAAAAAAGTTGTTTTATTAAAAATCATGTAAATATAATCATGTGATACTCTAATGAGCATTCAAAATGGGCAATGCACACAAATGTTGGGTCAAATTTATTTAATGAAATTGAATTATTTTTGATACTGAAATAAAAATACACTTCAAAACTTTATGGTCGGAAGGATTTTGAATGTTTTGAAAAAGTCTCTTCTGCTCAACAAGGCTGCATTTATTTGATCAGCAGCAGAGTGAAATTATGAAATAATATTGCAATTTAAAACAGCTGTTTTCTATGTGAATATCTGTTAAAGTGTAATTTATTTCTGTGATGTGCAGCTGTATTTTCAGCATCATTACTCCAGTCTTCAGTGTCACGTTTCTTCAGAAATAATTGTAATATGCTGATCTGCTGCTCATGAAACATTTTGACTAAAATATGTTTTTTATAACTTTACAGTGCCTGAAATACCGGCTGCATCGAGCTCTTTATGTGAAGTTGTAAATATGATTTAGTGTGTGCCGTGTCTTTAATCTCAGACGTGTTCAGAGAGATGCTGTACTGTGTGTGTATAGTACAGATAGAAAGATTCCCGGTGTTTGTTCAGCGTCACACACTAGTTTAACTTGTGAATCTTCTCTAGACTGTTTTATCGGCTGAAAAGATTTTTCTTCCTTTTTTGGCATGGTTTATTGAAAGTGATGCGATCGCTGCTTCTGCTGTTGGGAAATGGCTCAGATTCCTTCGGCTTCAGGCAGGATTGCGTTTATTTTATCAGTGCGTGTGTTTTATCAGACTTCAAACTTGTCTGCCAGAATTTAGATGAAAGTTGCTGAATTAGTTTTGTCTTTTGTTGGAAACATTTCTCTGCTCATGGCCAAAAATATGTCCTCAACAAATGAAAAACAAGCTTCAGTAGCTCTAATGCACTGGAACTGTAATCAGTCATCAGTCAAAGCCTTACTTTACTTTTGTTACTTTAGTGTCATTGATATAAAACTACTACTACTACTACTAATAATAGAATTTTATTTATGATAAAATTTATATTTTATTTATAGTAATTACTAATATTTTATTAAACTGAAAAAAACTATTTTAAAATATTAAAACTATTTTTTAAAAATATTATAAACTATTATTATAGCGCCTTTGCAAAACCCAAAGTCATTTTAAAAAGTTAGATAGAGAAAAATCTAAATATAGTTTTTCTCCAAAAAAGCAGCTTTTTGACAAAAAGTTACTTTTAAGGCCCTGTGTGTGTGTATATATATATATATATATATATATATATATATATATATATATATATATATATATATATATATATATATATATATATATATATATATATATATATATATATATATATATATATATATATATATATATATATATATATATAGTTTTAATTTATTTAATTTTAGTTATTTAGTACTTACATGAAAACTAATTGAGTTATGAGTTATATATGTGCTCAATATATTTGAAGTTTTAAGTTTTTTCATGGTTTTAGTTATCAATAAGAGCCCTGGTTTTGGGGGTTATTTACTTTAGTAAAACCTCATGTTTGTCCATTAGATCAGGTGATTGTGAGTGGTAGGATGTGAATCATCAGTCAGGCATACAGTAAGTAAATGTAGTGTTGAAAGCATCGTTAAACGTGTTCAGAGGAGAGAATGATCTGTATTTTACTTTAAGGATGTCCTGTTTTTAGCCTGGATAAGTGCAGATATAAATACATCTGTAACTATATTACCTGGCAGAAGAATGGTTTATTCTGATGTAATATTATTATTAATGCTGTTATTGCACATCGGTGTATGTGATCAAGCATCTGTTTTGCGTAGCGATAACAGACCCTGACAGTCCCGGTGAAGTCAGCGTTGACCTGTGTGTTGGGTGTAATGTGGTTTCTGGTGGATCCGCTGCGCTCTCAGTGCTGACGCGGTGCTGCTCATCATGCTTCAGGTCTTCTGTCTGAAACAGCGTGGTGTTCGTCAGTGATGAATGTGTTAATGCATGAGGTCAAATGGAAAAATCAGCTTGAAATCTAAATCAAATCAAGGTTTAATTGTGAATGATGCATCAGTGATTGTAAAGAAAAACCTGTTTGTCTTCATAATCTTTCATTAAAATCCCTAATGTTAGTGTAATCTATTAATTACTCACATCATAAACCCGTCTAAACCGGGTGTCACAAATATTTTAATAGGACTGAATTTGTAGTTTATCATGATCAAAATGTAGTAAAACAAAACACATGCAAGTTATTCATTGTTATTAATCAATTATACAATTATATACAGAACGCGAGCAAAGGACATTATGACTCTTAATCACTCAAAAAACGTACATACACCGGAGCCTTTAGCAAATCTGTTATTACAGCGTGTGCTAAATAAAGGTTCTTTATTGGCATCGATGGTTCTTTGAAGAACCTTGAACATCCAGGGAACCTTTCAAATGCAGAAAAGGTTCTTTATAATCGAAAAAGTTTTTTAAATGTTGTTCAAAGTGGTTTGTTTAGGAACTGTTCACTGAAAGATGCTTTTAGGAACCAAAAATGGTTATTTTATGGCATCACCGTATGGAAAAACACCCTTTTGGAAGCTTTAGTTTTAAGAGTGCAGCTGAGGATGCTTTAGACTGCGGAGACCGTGAGCGTGTCAGAGCGTGAGAACAGTGTCAACTGAATGAGTCTCACACTGAGTGCATGCAGCCCTGTGAGATAGATGGATAGCAAACATTGAAAGCACTTCAATGAGAAAGACGTGTGTGTGTGTGTGTGTGTGTGTGTGTGTGTGTGTGTGCACTGATGCTGTTGAAGTAGGCCTACCTTGTAATAACTGTTAAAAATACAAGATCTCTTGCTTTAGACAAATGTTAAAGCTACAAATAAACAGTTAAAGTTACAACTAAATATGTCTAAAAAAAAAAAAAAAAAAATGGCATCGGCTTTTGTCCAAAATACCAGCATATTGGATATCAGCAAAAATCCAGTATTGTGCATCCCTGTGTGTGTGTGTGTGTGTGTGTGTGTGTGTGTGTGTGTGTGTGTGTGTGTGTGTGTGTGACTTGTCATGGCACTTGTATACTGCTGCACTCTCGATGGTCTGATTGCTTCTATTGTTCTCATTTGCACGTCGCTTTGGAAAAAAGCATCTGCTAAATGATTAAATGTAAATGTGTGTGTGTGTGTGTATAGTTTTTCATCATGACCTTTCATTAAAATAATAAATTTTTTATATATTTCATGTTTTGTTCAGCAGGGATGCATTAAATTGATCAAAAGTGACATCTATAATATTACAAAAGATTTCTGTTTCAAATAAATGCTGTTCTTTTGAACTTTCTATTCATCTGTGAATCCTGAAAAATAAAATGCATCACAGTTTCCACAAAAATATTGAGCAGCACAACTGTTTTCAACACTGATAATAATCAGAAAGATCATGTGACACTGAAGACTGGAGTAATGATGCTGAAAATTCAATCAATTACTTTTTAACATATATTCGCATAGAAAACGGCTGTTTTAAATTGTAATAATATTTCACAATTTTTACTGTATATTTGATCAAATAAATGCAGATTTGATGAGCAGAAGAGACTCAAAAACATTTAAGACTTTTTACCTTCCTAATGTATTAAAATCAAGTCCTCTACATTTTTCTCATAAATATCCTTTGTTTCTTGGAAATAAGTCACATTATGGAAGTCAAATGTTGTAAATGCTGATGTAATGTGTTAATGGCTGTGACACTCAGCTCTCAGTGTTTGTGAAGTATTTCTCGAGTGTGTGTGTGTGTGTGTGTGTGTGTGTGTGTGTGGCGTGTTGGGCGTCTCACATATGTGGCATTCTCTGGCCGGCGTGTTTGAGCGTGACACCTGACTCCAGCCGCGCGGCCGGTTTTAGACACGCAGTATAAGCGTCTATAGGAAGCGCTTGCAGCGCTGCGAGTGTGTGCCGGCAGACAGGAGTGTGTGAAGGTCACGTGTGTTTGACGTGCATCATCAGAAATATCACATGTGGGCCTGCGTATGATTCTACAAATGTTTTTTTCACAAATGCACATTTCGTAAAATATATAATTATTCAATTCTTATGGAGTTCACTAGTTTGAAGCCACGCATTTTTGAGTTCATGGACAATCTGACACTTTTACAGGCTAAAAGAAAAGAACAGCACTGTTGTTTACTCATTACCTTGATTATTTATAGCTAATGCTGTAACATTTTAACATTTAATAATAAAACAGTTCATCTGAAATGTCAACCTTTTCATTTGATTTTTTAAATTCCTGTCGTTTTTCTTCTATCTGTCATATCAAGACATTGTTTATCATCTGACCAATTCCTCATAATTCCTGCCTGTCATTATTTTTCCTTGTTTAATATGTAAAATTATGTACTATTTTGAAAACTTAATGTCACATTTTATGGTTGCTTGTTCACTTAAATACAGTATATTTATGTTTTGCATTAAAGTTAAACATTTTAGACGCTTTATTTTCATATGCTCTCCTATTTTATGGAATTTATTAATTTTGTTTTTTTTACTTTTTGTACTAGTTCTCATTAGGTATTTTGACGTTTGGACATTATTTTCATGACAATTAACTGTGTTTTCCCACAAATTATAATTAGTGTAATGCATACAGACATTGAACTTTTAATTTTTTTTAATTTTAATTATTTTCAGTGGTGATAATTCTCATGCCTTAAACAGTGTTTTACCATATTACAGTAATTATAATAAAGGGATTTTGTTAATTTAAATCAGAATAAATTAATTGTAGTACATCTAATAATACCATAATGTATACATACTTCTTGCATTACGGTATTAAAAAAACAAAAACAAAACAAACAAACTTAAATATTTGAATGAATAATTAAAAACACAATTTTAAAGATTTTTTTAATACAGTGATTTGAATTTGAGGCCGGACATTTCTGAATTAAAATAGTACTAAAATCAGAATTCTCATTAGATTTTAATGACTGTAATACAGTAATTTTGATCATATTAATGTAATTATAATTAAATGATTTTAAAAAAATTAATCATAAATTAATTGTAGTACAACTAAAATTTTTAAATAATATTGATGTAATTTATTTATATTAATATTAATTTAAATAATAAAAATAAATGTAATTTTTTTTAAATAATTAAAAAAATTCAATAATATATACATTTAAATAATACTTAAGTATTTTTAACATTAGTAGTTCTTTCTTTAAATTTTGTGGTGAAGTACCTGACAGCTTTGATGATATTCATGTTGTTCAGTCACTCAGTATGCTGATGGTGTGTGTGTGTGTGTGTGTGTGTGTGCAGGACGTGCAGCGGGTCAGTAACCCGGTGGTGCTCGGTGACGGTGTGATTAAAGTGGTGGGTCACCGGGAGTCGGAGGCGGCGGCCAGCGAGGTGGGATGGATGACCTCAGTGAAGGACTGGGCCGGGGTCATGATCTCTGCTCAGACGCTCACGGGACGCGTGCTGGTGAGTCAGGTTTCATTAATCACAACTCACACTCACACCAAAACTGAACAGGATAACGTTAGCACTTACATTGATCTGGAATATTTCTGAATAAGCCACCAGATTTTACAATTCAGCTCATGTTCACTTCGTCGTGATATTGTCATGAAAGAAGAATAATTAAAAGATTAGTTTAGCCAGAAATGAACATTTTTTCATCATACACTCACTGTCACATCTTGCCAAACCTGACTTTTTTTTCCAGGTGAGTAATGATGACAGAAGCTGAACTATTACTTTAATATATTTTTATGTAGGCCAAACAAAGAGAAAATTGCGTTTAAGAGTGGCTGAACATAAATATGCTATTCGTGTGAAAAATATGTTGTATCCTATTGCGAGGCATTATAATGAGGTGGGTCATATTTGTAATTTGCATTATTGATGATGTACAAATCTGTTGTGTTTTTTTTTGTTATTGTTGTTTTTTTTCCTTACTATTATTATTATTAACTAATTTATTTTTTAACTTTATTTAATTATCCTCCCCCTTTTATATATATATATATATATATATATATATATATATATATATTATTATTATTATTATTATTATTATTATTATTTTTTTGTTTTGTTTTGTTTTTTTTGTTGTTGTACTAGGAGGCTAGTCTTAGCCACACCTGCATATTATTGATGATTTAATAATTAACACCAGTTTAAGAACACCTGTTTGAGCAACTGATGTGTTTCCTGAAGAAGGCTGTTTTGCTGAAACGCGTAGATCTACTTTTAACTATTTGTAATGATTTAAGCCCAGTATATTAAAGGCGTTTTATCCTACCACGTGAGTACCTTGGAAGTATTTTGTCTACATATATTAGTTTTTTCCTCCACTACAGCCAATGAGCACCAGTAGCTTTATAAAGATACCCGTGTAGCACTCTTCTGTTTCCTGTAAGAAATATATGCACTAGTTTTAATTTTAAATTAAAATAAAATAATTATTGTTATATTATTTTTTTTTAATACTTGAGTTTTTTTAGTTTTTAGTATGAAATAATACAATTAATATTGTAATATTTGTACAATGTCATATTTCTTATTTTTTCTTTATTTTTATATTTAACAATAATAATATTATTATTATTATTATTATTATTATTATTATTTTATGGCCATATTCATATATGATCACAAAATTTAAGTTAGAATAAATTAAATGCAGTACACCTAATACCATAATATATATACTTTTTGCATTACACTAATAAAAGGCTTAATAATAATTTAAAAACAAATATATATTTATTTATTTATTTATTTATTTATTTATTTTCCATAATTGTGCAGCCCTGCAAACAAACACAGCTAAGCTGGATTGTTTTAAATAGCTTTTTAAATTTTTTTAAATTGAATTTTTTGTCAGAAAAATTGCAATTCGATTTTTCCCCAAACTGTGCAGCCCTATGATGAGTCATGAAAGTGTACAGTAGGATTGAGGCACCGAGCGTCTCTGCGCTGACGGATGTGGATGCTGGTCATCACGGTGGGCCGGTGAGGGTTTGGTTGTAGTGATGTGTGTGAGGGTTTAGAGGGATCGTCACGGGTGGCACATGTTGGGTAACGTTACCAGGATTGTGACTGTATGACGGCTTACAGCAAAGACTTAAACCACTGCAGATTATCCTGAGAGTCCAGAGACTGACTGTCTGCCTGATGACACACACACACACACACACACACACACACACGCACTCACACATGCACACACACACACACACTCACACACATGTTTGTTTTTGTGAATTGTGGGGACATCCCATAAGCGTAATGGTTGTTATACTGTACTTACTGTATGTGCTATTGCCCTACACCAACCCTACACCTAAACCTACCCCTTACAGGAGACTTTCTGCTATTTCAGATTCTCAATACACTCCATTCTGTGTGATTTATAAGCGTTTTGAAAAGTGGGGACATGGAGTAATGTCCTGAAAAGTCACCTTCTTCTTGTAATACCTGACATACCCTTGTCATTATACACATTTATTTCCTCATTTGTCACAAAAAAGCACGCACACACACACACTCGCACACATATACAATTCTATACAGTATCGTATATCAAGAGCAGGATAATGTATCTCTCACACACACCTAGCGTGCCAGTGTTTACACACACACACACACACACACACACACACACACACACACACACACACACACACACACACACACACACACACACACACACTCTCCTGATGTGTCCGATCATATGACTTATTTATATGCCACAAGCTGCTGCAGTTTCCATGGAGTTCCGTACAGTACCATCAGATAACATTGTCTAGTATTAAAAATAGTACATTTTATATTTTATAACATACTTATAGTATACATATAATATGTAATATATTATATACAGTTATATATTATTATGAAATTATATTTTATATTTATGTATTTTTATATATTTATGTTATTTTTTACTTTATAATATTATATTACTTTTATATTTTATTATATTTTCATTTTTTGTTTATTCTGATTTTGTTGATATTTTTTGTTTGTTTTGATTGTTCTCTCTCTCTGTTGTTGTTGTTTGTTTAAAGGGGAAAATGAACATGATTCTAAAATACAAAAGTAAACCATGCTGGATTATGTTTCTGTTTATTTCTAATAACATTTTTAGTTTGCATCTGTAGTGATAATATACAAATACTAATATGCAATATATATACCATCAGATATTATCTATTAATTCTAACCCTGATCAAGCCATTCTGTTTTTTAAAGTATTTATATGCGATAACAATAAACACAGATAAACTACAGTATAGTTACTATAGTAAAACCAGGGTTCATTTTGTGATTTAATATGTTGTTTTATTTTGCAACAAATACAACAACGAAACTATGCTTACTGTAGTATAACTGCACTAAAGTTTGGGGTTATTATGGTTTTAATTAAATTGGTTATTTTATTACTAATTAATTAAATTAATAA